>JABCJV010000379.1:0-19525 GCA_013184325.1 Fusarium luffae
TCTTGGACCTGCGATCGCGAGAGCGCGATCTGGAGCGATCCTTTCTGGACCTATCATCAGGTCGAAGGGAAGACATTGTCGCTTGTTTTGCTCAGTTTCCTTTTCTGTTTCTTGTGCTGAAAAAGACTGAAGCTGAAGCTGCAGTCGAAGGAGGGGTAGGTATTTGTGTGGAGCTCGCGGGGTTGCTGCTTCGGTTGTCGATGAAATAAAATACCAGGTAGAATGAAATAAAATGAAACAAGATCGGACGAGGGAAGAGATTGACAAAGCTAGTCAAGTTATAAGGGAGAAGAATAGAAGCTCGAGGGATCATGCCGGATCGAGCAATAAATCGTAGGCTTCCCGTCCATTTAAATTCGAGATGATACGCCGCCTGATGCGATGCGATGCGTCAATGGCGGGTGGACCGAAGTGCTTTGCTAGGGTATTTGATTCACCTGGATGGTATTAGTGGTCGATGCCTTACCGTGGAGAAGGAGAATAGAGGGGACTGGAACCTGACTTGCAGAGAACCAAGCCCTTGGAGTATGGTAGTTGGGTCGTCATAGGGTCCATGCAGAGACGGCACACCAGTCAAACAGCTCATGAGGGTCTCAATTCGCATCTATCGGGTGACCCCGAGCGCTAAGAAAGCTCACCGGGCCGCATAACTGGGGGTTAGTGTGGCTGTTCCAGGAGGCTGAGGCTGAGAACAAGGGGATTGTCATTTGCGGGGCCGCACTGGGCTGTGCTGATTTAGTACCTTTACCTCCATACCTAGCTACCCTACTAACTCTGTACTATATCAAGTCATATCATGAGATTCAACCAACGGCCAATCTACAATACGAGAACCGTTATGACGTTATGAAGTGGGCGTGTCATCTCCCGCGCCGGATAACTTTGCTTAACATTAGGCTCACAACGCATGTGAACCGGACTACCTACCACTAAAACACGTTGAATCAAAATCCAAGACTCGTTATGACAGGTATCTATAGTACCCAGTAGAACTACTGAGACGTTATAAACCTGAGCTTAAGGAATGCGTATGGATATTGCCAGCTGGATCCTCTTGTTATCATTTTTAATTCTACCGTCTCTTGAAACGCAATCGGCTGTTGAATGAGTCGCCGAATTCCGACGCAAAGAACAAGCATGTGCTCAGCTGCCGATATCATGGTACAATAATTGTTGCGAATCATGCCATGAGAATATCTCCTCCATGATTACGAAAGGACGAAACCGAGCATTTCTATGTCTGACCAACGAGACCCTGGGGCATGGGAAACCGAGCCCCGAGCCTTAGGGCACAAGTAAGAAATCCAAGGGTTTTCAAGATGACTAGGTAGATCTTGACTTATCTACCAAACTTTTGTACCATGTCCTTCACCGTCAAGGTCAATGCCTCACCACTTGTGTCATTATTGTTGGATACCTATATGTAGGAAGTCTATGGGCAATCTTGGGTCTGCCTTGTGAGGTGAATACCCTAGGACTATTGTAAATAGTCTTCTCTCTTCTGTAGCTAGCTTATATAAACCAAGCTCTTCCTTTCCTTTCTATTCAGGCAATGCAACAAAACAGGAAGATAGAGAAATTGGCGCGGTGAACACGAATCCGCCAGAGATTACGTTGTGCAGGTCAATGGATTCGAGCTTCCTCTTTGCTTTGGATACTGAAAGCTTTTGGATTCTATTGCTGTGGCACTCTTTCGCCCCGTTGAAACACATAAAGCGCTTCATCCTTTCCAGGAAACGAAGGCAACGCAACCTTGGCAACCAAGATCCAATCCTTGTGCTCCTTCTGCATAAACTCGTCCATAGTCACTCCCTTGAATCCTGTGTAACCATTTCTGTTCTGCGTACCCACAACCGCGATAGTGTCGCCCTCAAAGGCAGCTACGAGGTTTCTCGTAAAGCCCCCCTCGGTGCCACCACCCACGCCACCACCAACGACGGGATACACGAGCAAGAGAACCATTTCCTTCCCACTGGCGTTCTTGCGCAACCACTTGACGCCGTCGGAAATGACTGTATCGTTGACCCAATTGACACGCCATTCGCTCTGCATATTATCCACAGCGTGTACCGTTAGGCCGTAACGACGCAGCATAAATGTCCAATATCCATTGCCCGAACCTATGTCTGCAATCGAGCGCCCATCTGCTAGAATCTTGAGAATAGAGAGGCTTTCATGAGTTGGTGTCGCGCATCCAAAGTGATGCATAAAGATGGGCAGTACGTGGTGGCTTGTTACAACACGTTCTGATGCTGGGCAAGGACCACACCACTCAAGAGAGTGACATGACCACATCCAAAAATCGAGATAGGGGTTCGTGCTGGGTGGTTTCTTGCACTTGGGAATGGTGAGTTTCGCGGCGAGTCCTGGATGAAGATATCGCTTGCTTTCCAGATTGGTGGCTACTTCACTCCTTGTCGAGCCCTTTTTAGCATTGGTTCCCAGGTTTTTCAGAACGGCGGCAGTTGCTGTTGATGGTCGGAATATAGAAGTATATGCTTCGACGTCAGTTTGAGGAGCCGGTTCTCTCTGTCAAAGTCAGTCTATCTGATATTAAACACTAGTGGTTTTGAGGGGCAATGTCCTACTGGAGAGCCATCCTCGTCACGATACCAGGCGTGTAAACCATTGGCACCTCCGAGATTCACAACAGATTGCACTTGGGCAAGTTTTACACTTGTTATGGCATGGTATGTGTAGGGATCCGGGTGAGGAAGTTGAAACAGTACTCGACTGGCGCTGTACAGGTCATTCTTCAGCAGGTGATCGACAGCTTCCTTCTGGCCATCGATATTTTCAACGGCTTCATCAGGCTTGAATGTTGGGCTTCCAACACAGTAGACGAACTTGGATTGAGACATTTGAGAAATGCCACCCGACTACCTCGGTGATGAGTTTGGTTAGTGATTTACAGAAACTCTCAATGACGTTTTGCTGTTGGAGAATATGCACCTCACCTCTGCTAGGTTCATCTCTTGAAAAAGTGGATGCTTTGCTTTTTTCCAGCTTAGGTCCACCCTGCCTGCTAGCCTACCACTCAATTGAACAGCAGAGCCAATGTCTTTCCATTCTTTATTCTGTTAGTTAGGTAGACTAGACTAGGTACTAAGTGTTCTAAGTTGCTATTGAGCAAACATCGGCGAAACAAAACAATCAGAGCAGCCCTAACAAGTGTTGGTTGGCTCAATGTCAGTATCTAACCTGGCCATTCTGTGTTTTTGTTTTGGCATTATAGCTCGGCCATGTCGGCAAAGAATACCTATCTGGATGGAGACGGTGCTCCGCTATTATAATATAAAGTGACAGCTCGTTTGATACATCATTATGAGGAGCCTACTCCGTACCTACCTGGTCATTTATCACAAGTTCGATGTCTCAGAGGGGCGCGGTCATGTTGAATTAGAGGTTGGTTTACGAAACAACCCACCAACGGTAAACAGCACGATGCATATATATGCAGTACATACAACCACAACGCGGTTAGTTTAGGTAAGCTGTCCGTACAGGTACTGTACTGTATTGCAGGTGCCTTTCTTTTTACAGGATGTAGGCTACCCTAGTCGTCAAGCTAACCCAGTACTGCACCAGACCAGTTTCTTTGTTCTGTCCCTCTCCTTGATGAGATGGATGTCCTGATGTTTCCTCTAGCTAGCTGTTGGTGGACGGACCTATACTCGCAACAACAGACGGGGCCATAGGCTGCTGCCAATGCCCGATCAATTAAAAGGCAATAACGCCTCAGCTTGGCTAGAACCAACATCTGTCAATGGGTAAGGGATTTATAATCGGCGTGGCGGCAATCTGCCACTTTCTTGGCACGATCTATACCACAACCAACTTCTGTTTCGTTCCTTCCCGTCTGTAAAGGGCCCCACCAGCGCCTACTTTGGTACTCAAAGCAGATCCGGGTAGGAACGAACGGTGCTCCATTCACTGGAAGTCTACCTCCCTTCCTAGGTAGGAGGTAGGGAGGGAGCTATTGTAATCTGAGGCGTCTCTTTTCTTACAGACATCCATCCATCCATGGAACTCTCCTCCTGCAACTGCAGAAGCTGTTTCATTCAAACCCATATCCCCTGATCTGTTTTCACGCGTGTTATTGATGTGGCTTTGACGCCAAAGGCCACCACCCAACTACAGCTTTTCTAACCCTAGACGATCCCTTGCATTCAGATCGTCCTCAACGATCTACCCAAGTCGACCATATCGTCATCGGACCACGCCTGCTGCTTCAATTCCGTGTCCTCATTTACGACCCTCTTGCGAAAACTTAAGCAGGCTCATGACGAAACTCTAGGTTGCACAGATCTGGCCGTTGTTCCTTTTTATATTCAAAGTGTCAATTTGCCTTTGCGCCAAGTCTATTAAACAACTACTGCATTTTGTTTATATCCGTCTTCCTCCCGGCACTTACATATACGTCTACTTATATATTATCCAACTACGATGGACCACGAGCCGCGCAATAAGAGGCAGCGCGAAGACGCCACTGATTATGATGAATTATACGCCCAAGGCCGACCTGGCTCTGTCGGTGCGAAGTCGAACGGCCGCCAGATATCCGCAGCTCGAGGAAGCAGTTTGGACGATGATCGTGACAACAGCGCGGGCTCCCCCACACAATTACGCAAACCTTACGATGCCCATAAGGAAAGCCCTAGAACGGATCGTGTAGAAGGCTCTCCAGCTTCGGACATCTCTGAGCAACGTCGACGCAATGATCTGGGAGTCACGTCGCCACTCACTCACCCGAATGGCATCTCTATGTTCCCAGACATGTCGGTCACCGAGCAGGAGGCCATGTCTCGACAAGCTCTCGCCCAGGCCGAGGAAAACATCGTTGCCGACAGCGACGAGTACAATTCTGCAGACGATGCCGGGTACGGGAGTGACAACATGAGCTCTGCAAGCACCTCTATCGGCTCATCTGTTCGGGATTATATGTTCGAGAATGGCCGTCGTTATCATAGTTTCCGAGCTGGAGCTTACAATTTCCCCAACGACGACGTGGAACAGGAGAGAGAGGACATGAAGCATGCCATGGTGAGGCTGCTTTCTGGTCAAAAACTTCACTTTGCGCCTCTAGGCGACAACCTGCAAAATATTCTTGACATTGGAACTGGCACAGGGATCTGGGCAATCGAGAGTAAGGCCACGTTGCTTCGTATATGTATGCTCGGCAGCTAACACTGAGATAGTGGGCGAGCAATATCCGAGTGCGAATGTTCTCGGTATCGATCTCTCACCCATTCAACCTACTTGGTTGCCACCCAATGTTCATTTTATGGTCGACGACGTTGAGTCCTCATGGCTTCATCCCCCAAACCACTTTGACTATGTTCATTCTCGACACACAGTTCAAGCGATCAAAGATTGGCCTCGACTCTTTGAGAGCGCCCTCCAGTGAGTATAAACTTCCTACAGCTTTCTTAGCTGCGGCGTACTCACACAACATAAGGCACATTAAGCCCGGTGGCTGGATGGAACTCCAAGAAATTCATCATTACCCCCACAATGCGAGGACAGGCGAAGCTATCCATCCCCACGACCACCCAATCGCACAATACTGGACCTATATCAACGAAGGACTCGCAACTCTCGGAGTTGACTTTCCCGCTGCGGCAGGAGGTAAATTGGCTACTAAGATGCACGCAGCCGGTTTCATAAATGTTACTGAGCGAATATTCCATGTCCCTCTCGGAACGTGGCCCAAGAACCAAGTTCTCAAGACTGTTGGATTGTATTGGCGTACCATTTTGAATGATGGCGTTCAGGCTATTGCTCTCGGTCCAATGTCAAGGGGGATGGGATGGAGCCGCGAGCAGATTGAAGTGTTTCTTGTCAGTGTGCGAAGGGCATACTGCGATAACACGGCGCTCCTGTACATGCCTATGCATATCGTTTATGGGCAAAAGCCACATTAAGAGGCTCGTACGAGAACAAAAACGGAGAGAACGGAAGAAGGATTCGCGACCGATTGACTGACAGCTTCGAAGCCGTTCTGCAACCAAGGGCGTACCGACCCGAAGACACTATTATAACGTGGAGCCGCTAAAGGAATCAAGTGGAATCAATGGTGGACGGTTCTTGTCTAGACTACCCGATACGAGCCGGCTGGCTCGGTGCAAGTCTGATCCAGAAATAAGTGCCAGGAACACTGGCTTTGCCTTTAAGAACGCGGTACCGAGGACCCTCCACTGCTTTTATAGGCATATCTATGAATCGGTACTACGACCCACGAGTTGATGTTAGACAGCCACAACATTACAGCATTTTTTCGTATTTACAAGAATACCATGGTTCCTCTAGTTGCTAGGCTCCATCTCAATTACTTGGACCCTGGCACAACCCAAAGATCTTCAGCTGATGGTTGCATATCCTTTACCCATAATAATTTTGCGTACCACAAATGTCACATCGTACGAAAAACCCACGAACGCCCACAGAATGGGAGCAAAGTCTAATATGACAAGAATTGGTGGATAGCTTCTCATCCCTGATCTTCTCGACAAAATTCTCAACACACGGATTTAATTATGCAGCCAAAGAGGCCAAGCTTCATTAGGTGGCTTCGTGCCACCCGCACCATTACATCCATGCTAGCTTCGGAACTAACCTGCGGGAAGAGGGAGCAGAGGAATGATCGGGTTTCAGACCTAACCTAAACGGTGTTATCGCAGCAGACAATCCCAGTCATGTACATCATGTACTGATCCCAGGTCATTTCTCGATTTTGTTTCTGGGATCAAAGCCATAGCTCGCAGTAATACGCCAATCATGAAGGCTCTTGCATCGAGATAGACTTAGGCTCAACACACCTTGCCACCCTTTCCAATGGCGCTATCAGGAGCGGTGCAGGCAGGTGGAATAGTTCATGCCGTCCATCTTCTGAGCAGCTCACGTATCCGCTATCCGCATTGGGTCTTACTGTTCATTTGAAGTTTGGAATTACCATGGGGCCTTGATGGGAGTTCGGAATGTATAAAACCACGCAACCCCAAGGCCGTACTACGTATTGCAACGTTGACCGTCAAGCACGACCACGTCACGATTTCTGTCAACATGGGTGAAGAATTTACACCACCATACTCTCATGGCTCACCAAGCTTAGAGACATCTCTTATGGTTCAGTTGGCGAGAAAGATTACCGAAGAGACGGAAAAGCTTGACAACTATTTCAAGAGCAACGACCTTCCGGATTTGGGATTTGACGTCGATGCCCCTGATGATCTTCCCAAGCTGCCAGAAGACATACAGAAATGCCGTCTGGAAATTTCATCGGCAACAAAGCAGCTCGAACTCCTTGTGAGAGGACCTAGAGAGACTGTCAGATGGGGTATATGGAGCGTAAGTTTTCTCAATGGATTGTGTTTTCGCCCCTAACGTATGGAAGTATCTAGATACGCTAAGTCTCCAGATTCTCAATAATTTCAAGATATGTGAGCACACCCTCCCTGCCATCAATCTAGTTGCTGATACTTCACAGACGATCTTGTCCCGTTGGATGGAAGTATTTCACTGAGTGATCTTCAGAGTGCAACGACATTGGATCCTGTGAACTTGGCGCGTTCTCTCCGCCATGCTATGACAAACAAGATCTTTCAGGAACCCATGCCAGGTTTTATATCACACACTGCTGCCTCCAAAATTCTGGCTGAGGACGCCAACCTCCAAGCTTGGGTGGGACTGAACGGGGAAGACTTCTTTCCTGCCGGAGCGCACACTCTGGAAGCTCTCCGCGCTGATCCAGCGGCTACCTCACTCACACGGACCGGCTTCAATCATGCTTGGGGAACAGTCGATAAGGAACCCATGTTTGCAACCTTCGGCAAGGATCTTCCACGAGGAAAACGATTCGCTGTGGCCATGGCAAGCTTGACTGGTGGAGAGGGCTACGAAGTTGGATATTTCGTCGAAAACTATGATTTCTCCGAAGTGAACAACAACGAAGGGACATTTGTAGACGTTGGTGGCAGCCATGGGTTCGTGTGTGTTGATCTGGCTAGGAAATGGGACAAGATGAAATTCGTGGTGCAGGATTTACCAAAGACCATCAGCAGTGCTCCGAATCCCATATGCGAAGATGAAGGCGTGACACAGCGTATATCCCTTCAAGCTCACGACTTCTTCACACAACAGCCCATCAAGGGCGCTGATAGTAAGATACAATCCAGTACGACACATTGATATGAGATTTGAGCTGACGAACGACCAGTTTTCTACTTTAGATGGATATTTCATAATCTGGCCTCTCACTATGCTATAACGATTCTGAAGAACCTTATCCCAGCTCTTAAACCCGGTGCTCGCGTACTCATCAATGATCATTGTCTACGCGAACCTGGGGTTGAGAACAGCTGGGATGAGAAGCTCATGCGGAGCATGGACCTTCTAATGCTGACTCTTCTGAACTCCCAAGAGCGAACAGAAAAGGAGTTCGAGGAGCTTTTCAAGGCTGCTGATGAACGATTTGTCTTCAAGGTATGCCGTGTGTCTCGATTAGTATCATCCGTATTTGCTAACAGGTTTTACAAAAGGGCGTGAAGAGACCAGAAGGATGTAGAATGAGTATCATCGAGGCAGTTTGGCAACCTTGAGTTCAAGGTGTTGAAGAGCCAACTGAGTTCAGTATAAAGAGAATGATCTGGAATGGAGTCTACCTTTTAAGGCCACAATGAACTTTTGACCAACGGTATCTGCTGGCTGCTGTCTGGGTAATAGAAGAAGTACCCTCTAAGCTAGGTAGCTTAGGTAGTTTTTTGGGCTAAAATAACCAAAATGTTTTGACTTGGGAAATCTCTCGGTAGCCATTTATTCAATGCCCTAGCAAAGCGTCAGATATCGCTTCGATTCTTTAACGCCTTTGAACTGCATTTTGGGAAGTGCGATAGCCTTGCGGTGCCGATCCAGCGCTTTTTGCAAGGTTCAAGCTCTAATCTAATTTCATGTATCGCTTTTCATCACGGAGGTTGTGAATAATAAGGCGAAGTGATCGTGATCGGGCGGTGCGTTTGTTGCAAGATATGGCGGCGTTGGTACAGAGCCACAGCATGGGCGATATATGAGCTGATAGACAGCTCTTCGAATATCAAAGGCGTAATTGGTTTAGTGGTAAAATTCTCCGTTGCCATCGGGGAGCCCTGGGTTCGATTCCCAGATTACGCATTTCAACTTTCGTCCTGCTCCTAGTGGGCAGGATCTGATCTCTTTTTTGCCCTCGTTCGATGGAGAACCTGAGGTGTGCAACTGTGCGCCCGTTGTTACCTGCCCTTCTTTCCTTGATACATAAGGGGAATATAAAAGTTAAATGCTACGATTATAACAAACGAAATGATTTCGTTTATAAGAGTTTAGATCCATCGTTAGGCTGATCATTTCATTTCTTTTCTCTCGCCCGAAACTTGGGATGAGAAATCTTCTAGTAGACCGTTCATCCTTTCTCTATTCTTCTAAAGACCAGGATACAATATATCATAGAAGTCAATCACATAAGATGTGGCCGTCCATTTCTGTCAAGTTCAATCGTGATTGTTGATGTATCTCTATCGAAAAGAACCAAGACTTGCTTCGGTAATACTCAAACTACAACTTTGTCTGTTCCTTTCCCAAACCTCAGCTTACACACACCAGACACCCCTTGCTCATCGTATATAAAATACCCTGATTCACTTTCAATCCCTTGACTCATGTTTACTAATGTTACAACGTCCCTCAGTTACCTTCCGCTCCGAAACCACCCTTGGAGGCGATCTCCATGGCCAGCTCAGCAACAGTCTTGTCGCTCAGGACCTCAAACACCGAGACTTCGACGCTGCAGTTTGTAACAACCCAGTTTCGGACTCCAACGGCAACCAAAGAATCAACACCGTAGATGTTGGGCGGCTTGCCAGTGTCAATCTCCTCCGGGAGCATGTTCATAGCCTTGGCTAGCATGTGCGCAAGGCCTGTAGTAATGATGTCGGCAGCTGCATCTATGCTATTGCAGCATGCAAGGAGTGATTTCAAGTCGAACCTGGCTGAACCATCAACGGCACTCAGATCGGGAGGTGCCATATCAACCAGGTTGAGGTAGCTATAAAGAGCAGTGCGAGACCAGTATGGATCAGCTGGCTGATTTTGTCGGATAAGACCACCGGAGCCAATGCCCATGACGATGCGGCTGGGCGTATGAATCTCTGGTGTAATTTCCCCAGTGACGGCAAAAGAAACTACAGTAAGGAAGTCCTGATGTCGAATGCCGTAGAAGCCACTGGCTCGCAGCATGTCAAGAATCCCATCGTCCTCGGCAAGCATGCCGGCACTAAGGACGGGTCCGAGATCGATGGAAGTAGCATGCTTGCCCTGAAGGCGGTACTTTTGTGCAAGGGCATCTTCAAAACAATTGCCAGCAGCGTAGTTCGCCTGACCACGATTACCAATTACCCCAGCAGAGCTGGCAAGGAAGATGAATAAAGGGTCTTCCGAGTTGCTAGAGACCACCTGCACCAGGTTATCCGAACCGATAGTCTTTGGCTTGACTGCCTCCATCCAGTCAGAGTATGTCATGTTTGCAAATATCGAATCCCTGATGACTGCTGCACATTGAAAAACACCTTTGATGGGGGGCATTTCTCGACAGATCTGCTCCTTGACGACTTTAGCAAGAGTGAACATATCGCAAATATCAACTTTGTAAACACGGGCATCGACACCTTTGGCCTTGAGATCCTCAATAAAGGAGTAGGAAGACTCAGACGAAGCGCCAGATCGTGATAGGAAAGCAACATGTTGAGCGCCGTTTCGAACCAGTAAATCGCAGATACTGCGACCAAGGCCACCAAGGCCTCCAGCAAGAAGGTAAGTGCCAGTACGAGATAGAGCCTGATGAAGCGTTCGAACAGGCTTCAAAGTTGTGATCTCAACCATGGGGTTCGTCTCAGGAGGAGCGGTAACAGATACAAGTCCACACAGTGGGCTCTTATCAATGACCTTTAGAGCTTTGGTGACGTTGGGGAGTTCGATGCCTTTGATGAAGCGTTCTGCCACAATAAGTCTGTCTTTATGTTCTTCGCACTTGACCACTTCCTCGATTAGCTCCGCCACGTACTCAACATCGTTCTTCATCAGTGTTGTCAAGTCAAAGTTGATAATCGAAACAGTCGCGGACCCAAGTTGAGTAGATGGGAGATTCGGGGACTTGCTTGCGAACTGTATAATTGTACCACCTGTAAACTATTAAAACACGATTTGCGAATTCGTTGTGCAAGAACTTACCATGACGAACGCACTTGAGGTTGGCCTCGAGAAGTTTTTGAGTAGGGTTGTATATCAGATCAACTCCTTTTTCTACACGATCGCGAAGAATCGCAGTGAAGTTATCGGTGTCAGCATTGAGGATGTGTGAGTTTTTGATGCCGAGATTCAGGAGACACTCTCGCTGATCCCCTGCGTCATGCCCCATAACGGTCACAAACACATCAGCACACAGATGAGCTGCTATGCTGAGAGCTGCAAGGCCAAAAGTGCTTGCCCCAGCATGGATGAGGACCGACTTCCCTCGCCCGAGTCTTCCAGCGTGAACAAGACAATGGTAAGCACTGACGCACTGGCTGAGAGGAAGGTTGGAAGATCGTTTAGCGACAAAGCGGCTGTCAATATTGACGTTGCTCTGAACAGAGCCACCAGCGATAATGCCACAGACGCGATCGCCGAGCATGAACCCAGAGACATTGCGCCCCACGCGTCTAACACGGCCGCAGACATCAGTGCCAATTTCGGAATCCCATGTCCTTCCCATGACAGTATCCAGGTCATGAAAGTTGAGAGGGGCACTCTCGAAAACAATCTCAACCTCGCCAGGCTGCGGAGCAACATTGGCTCCGGCAGTGAACATCAAACTATTGTTAACCAGACCGGGTTGAACAACTTGAAGCTTCAAGTGACGTGGGTAGCTGTGTAAGGATACCTTTGTCGTGTTGTGCGATAACCCTTTCTCGACAACGTCGTTGAGCGACTCAATGGGAACTAATCGGGGGACAAAAATCGTTCCATTCTTCTCGGCAAACTCTAGCTCGTGATGACCAGATCTGGATGCCCATGCGAAGCTTTGCAAGAATATCTTGTCGATGGACTTGACAGTCGAGGGAGAGTCCAGTGGGGTATTTATGTTCAAGTCAAACGTCACAAACAATTTCAAAGGATCTTCTGAGTTGAGTGTGCGTGCCAGAGCAATGATGGGGGCGCCCTTGGGGTTCATAGGTTCCATATGAGCACCGCGCGAGACCCAAAGGATACCTTTGGCTGACTTATGAACAGTATGGAAAGCGTTGAACTCTGCCTCCGTCCAGTTGTAGACATATGCATTTGAGTTATCTGCGGCGAAGTCGAGAAGAGAGATGACAATCTTGCCCTTGAGCTTGTTTGGCTGGCTCATCACTTCACTGAGATGCATGACGTGAATTTGTAAAACGGTGTAACGCTCTACGATGAGCTTGCCAGCAAGCGATCGTGCCTCGGAAAGAGATTCGTTGGCCAGAAGGATTACCACATCAGGCACAGAAAGCCAATCGTGGGCCGGATCTGCGCGGTGAATACTAAACTTCATTTCAACAGCCTGGCCACTGTTATCCTGGTAGCTGTGGGTGACAACCTCTTTGTCCACAGCGTCAAACTCGCCAGGCGGCAAGCTTTCTAGTAGGAAACCAGGCCGGTTCAAGTGTGTCAGAAGCCGGGGGGTGTCCACACCCTTCTGGACACAAACAAGAATAAGATCATACTTGGGCAAAGGCTCGGAGCCATCGATTACCCGATTCTCGATGAAGTGTTCGTAGTGTGTTCCCTCGACCATAGAAGGCCTTTTCAAAGGCTTGCTGCCAGCAGTGTGCCCTAGTGTGTATCGAGAAAACCAAGGCGTTCGCGTGCGAGTACAGTCAAGTGCATTTAGAATGTTCAGTGCTGTATATGAGCTGCCGCCAACCTGAAGAACTGAGAGACCTGGCAGTTTGTGGGCAAGCGTTTTGGCGAGAGACTCAATTGTCAAAGATCGCGAACAAGTGATGTCCTGTACCCACGAAACCTGAGTGCATAGATTGCGGTTGTTAGGAAGAAAACCTCCCACAGCTTGAGCTGAATTGGCGATGCCAGTGAAGTGAAGACCGCTGACAACGACCGAGGGTTGGTCCCAACATGACTGTGTCATGGCGATATCCGTGCTAGCATCACGAAGACCTATTCGAGTAGCAGTAGAATACCCATCAAAACCCTTATCAAGATCGCGCGAGATATCTGCCGAGACAAATATGCTCTTGATAAATGTCGGAACCATAGGCTCATTCGAGATTGCGAAGGGTGTCTGGAACATTGAGTCTAGGGTTGCGGGGTGAATGAGATGATCATATTCAAACTTAGCAGGCATCTTCGAACGTGTGTCGGGAATGCGGATCTTGGTAACGCATGAGCTGTTCCCTTGGAGGATATGGATAATGTTGCGAAAGGTAGGACCGTAGTTCATGCCAACAATGTCGAGGAGCTCGTAGAGCTGCCTGGGAACGACCGACTGCTTGCACGTTGTCTTGAGTAACTCAAACTTCTTACGGTACTGATGAAAGGCGACCTGCCAGTGCCCTCGTTTGTATCGCGTCTCGATACAGCCTGTGGCGTTCTGTTCCCATGCAGAGTTCAGTTGTTTTGAGTAGATACAGAACTCGAAGGTGGTGTCCTGCTGCTGATCATCGGAGGTCGAGATACGCTTGAAGTTCATGGCCATCTCCAGTCCATGTGCAGTATTTGGCACAATCATGGCCTTTTCAATTCGCATGTTGAAAATCTCAAACCCAAGAAGATTCTCCGTATCCTTCGCCAGTTGGCTTGCTCCTTGTAGAGCCATAGTGACCATGCCAGCTGCTGGATATATGATGGTCTTTTGTACCTGATGATCCTGAATCCATGGATTTTCCGAGATACGGAGGAAACCACGCCAGCGAGGTTCATAGGAGATGGCATCGGCGGTAGGAGCACCGATAAGATCCTGCCGAGGAAACTCTCTGAAGCGGTTCGCTTCACCGAGATGAGATTCGTGCCAGTAAGACCTGGTGTGGTTCCATGGATAGGGAGGGAGGTCGGCCAAGCACTTTGGAAGAACTTCGTAGTTACTTTGAGCAATGACTTTCTCTATATCGAACTTATATCCAGACGCCCAAAGCTCGGCCAAAGTCTGCTTCAAAGAAGTTGGGCCATGAGTTTTGTGGCTGAGAGCTGAACGGAAAACGGGCGAGTTGTTTTGCTTGGACTGATTTATGGTGTCAACAACTGGAGAACGAAGCGTCGAGGTAGGGCTCAACTCTAGAAAGATATTGGGAGAATCTTCAGGAGGGAGGGTTAGCATATTGTCGATCGCAGACATGAACAAAACTGTATGGGTCAGGTTGGAGGCCCAGTACCCCTTATCAAGCTTGCTGCCATCGATAGAATTCCCACTGACTGTAGAGAACATAGTCACGGGCTTCCGGTGCTCGCATGGGCTCATAAGACCTAGGGCAGACTTATACTCTTTCTCAACCAACGTCATGTCGGTAGAATGGTAAGCGACCTGGACTGGAAGGATGCGACAAAAGATACCCTTTGCAGTGAGTTCTTTGTATGCGTACTGGATGTTTTCTCCTCTCCCGGAAAGTGTCACTGATCGAGGGCTGTTAATGCAAGCCACCTGGCATCGGTAAACCTCGGCCTTTGAGCCCTTCGAAACCCCAGGGATATCTTTAGGCTGCAGTCCAGCTACCATCATGGATCCATGAATCGGTGGGCATTTAGTCGCCAGGGACGAGGCAGCTACGCCGCGGTAGTAAGCAACCTCCCAGGCCGCCTGTCTTGTCAGAGCGCCCGATGCGTATGCCGCTGCGATTTCTCCAGAAGAGTGCCCGACAACATAGCTGGGAGTGATCTGAAATGAGTCAAAAAGATCTACCAAGGCCATCTGAACAGCAGTGGTAGCAGGTTGGGCGATTCTAGCGTCAGATATGCGAGTCCGGGTCTGGTCCTGGAGTATCTCCTCAAGAAGGTCAAATTGACTTCCGAGCGCGACTTTCATGTAGTGACAAGCAGCTTCCATAGCATCACGGAAAACCTTGAAATTTAAAAGGTCTTTCCCCATTTGCGCATACTGAGCTCCTTGACCGCAGAAAAGAAAACATATCTTGGGTTGTTTGTTTCTGGAAGTTCGCTTGAATAGGGTATCGTTGACATTCTGAAGGTTGGCGATAATGTCTTCTCGAGATTCGGCAACGACAGCATGTTTCCACTCCAGACTGGACCGGCGGCAGCCAAGTGTGTAGGCATAGTTTTGAAGGAAAGCCTCATCGGCTTCCTTATTTGAATTCAAGTAAGACAGATGGGACTCTAGGATACGGCCAATGCCAGACTTTTCATGCGCTGAATAGAGGAAAAGTTGCGGTTCGGAATCTGTCTTGCGAAGGGGCTTCTTCAAAGCTGAGTCGGACGCCTCGAGAGAGTTATGATTACCATTTAGCCCGCGAGCTGATAGATATCGAGGAGCTTCATCCATGATTACATGAGCATTTGTGCCTCCGAAGCCGAAGCAGTTGACACTAACGCGGCGTAAACCTGGAAGAGGCCAGTCAAGCATTTTGGTCGGTACCTAGAATTAAAGGTGAGTAAAGATTTGTTAGTAGAACAGTCCAAGTACATACCTTGACTTTCCAGGTTTCGAAATCAATATCAGGGTTGGCTTTGTCGAAATTGATGTTGGGAGGAATTTTGGCATGCTCCAGAGTCAGGACACCTTTGATGAGTCCAGCTACACCAGCAGCGCCTTCAAGATGGCCGATATTGGGTTTAATCGATCCAACAACGATGGGATTATCAACATCGCGAACGGAGCCGAGTGATTCAGAAATGGCTTTGAGCTCACGCCAATCCCCAGCTTTGGTACCAGTGCCATGACACTCGACATATGCGGTTTGGTTGAAGTCAAGACCTGCAGATTCGTAGATGGAGTTGATGTTGGCGACTTGTGCCTCCTTACTGGGTAGGGTGATACCTTTAAGGGTCAGTCGAGAGGGGCAAGACAAGAAAACTATTTCACATACCTGTTGTATGACCATCTTGATTGACTTTGGTAGCTCGGATGACTGCGCGAATGGTGTCGTTGTCGCGGAGAGCATCAGAAAGGCGTTTCATAACGACGACGCCGATACCTTCACCCCGACCATATCCGTTGGCTCTCGAGTCGAAAGTAAAACATTTGCCATCGGGACTCAGGAAGTTGAGAGCCGTCATTGGCATCATGGTATTCGGGGTAAGAATCATGCCAGCACCAGCGGCAATCGCCTGACAAGTTGTCAGCACCCTCCCACGAACAAATAACCAGGGGGAAACTCACTAGAGATGTCTCTCCTGTTCTAAGACTCTGTGCAGCGAGATGAACAGACACAAGACTGCCACTGCAGCCAGTGTCAATGGTCATGCTGGGGCCATGCAAATTGAAGAAGTATGAGATGCGGTTCGCCATTATGGCAATACCGTTTCCAGTAGCAGCATATTGAGGCTGCCAGTCTGGATCTCTGAGGCATACTTGTTCATAGTCTGTCCAAAGTTAGCAAACATCCGGGCTAGCAGCTGATGTATCTTATCTTGCCTTTGACAAAAGACCCGACATAGACTGCAGCATCGCTGCCGTCAACATCCTCCTTTCGAATTCCAGCTGAATATCTAAAGTTAGTATTGACTTGATTGATCTAGCGGAAAGACTGACCATTTTCAAGGGCCTCATATGAGGCCTCAAGAAGGATTCTCTGTTGAGGATCGATAGCTTTGGCATCTTCTGCCGCAACCGAGAAGAACTAGAAGAAGAAGAAACGTCAGGAAAGAATTCTTTTTCTTTGGATATATAGGTAGAATAAGAAACTCACAGAGGCATCAAAAGCGGCAAAGTCACCTTTGATGAAGTGGGCTCCGCGGAAGGAGATCTAAGAAAGGTGCATGGTTAGCCATGTTTCATTGAGGACCTGGCATGCTGCTTGACTTACGCTGCCTTGACGATCACCACCAGGATGATAGTAGCCATCGATGTTTAGACGATCTTTAGGGAATTCGCTCCATTGAGACTCTCCTCGTTCCAAAACCTTCCATAATTCCTCGGGAGAAGAGGCATCGCCGGGGAACCGCAGGCCGATACCTACGACCGCAATGTCATCCTCCATAGCGTCCGAAAAAGCCACCCAAAAAAGGACAAGTCGGGAAGGTGATATAGTTTGATCTTTGGTTTAGGTTCTTTGGCGAGTGTTGGAAGAAATCAAAAAGGTCTAGGAAAGCTCTGAAGAGCAAGAAGGGTGTTGAGGTTGAGGAGAAGGGAAGGGAAAAGAAGGAAGGGAAGGAAGGAAGGAATAAGCTGGGCAGTTGCGTGCTAAATATGACGAGATACAGAACAGTATCTATCAACGTTTGGCAGTGATAACAGAAGTTCTAAAAGTGCTAGGTCTATGCCAGTGCCAGCAAGTTGAAATATATTGGCAGTCCTAGCAGTAGACTAACTGGAGATGGTTCAATTGGCCAGCACTGGCTGGCAGTTCTGTTCTCAGGCCAGAATAGGACCCACGAGTCTTTTAATTGTTCGGTAGAAGAATGAAAATCAAGCACGGGTGTTAAATCAATAGTTATGTTGTATGACGAGCATGGAGGCTGTTCATCCCCTTGTTCGGTGTTGAGATGAGAAAGGGGTCGGGGATATGGATATGGATATGGATATGGTCCCTTCTTTTATTCTCGGTCTTGTTAATCTTTTGCCTGAAGAACAGATCTAAACGAAGACGAAAAAGCCTCAAGATCTTTAATTAGAATGAATGATCTGACAAGATCGATGCCGTGCCGTCACAACACTGCCACTGCCACTGCCAACAACTTTCCCATCCCGCGGTCGGCGTGATAACTCCAAGTTTGGCCGACGGCACCGAGTATGACTAAAATACCTTGCAGAGACAAGAAATCAGAATCAGAGCAGGGAAGGTGCAGGAGAGATCCAACTGATCAAAATTATATGATTCAGAGGCCAGGTACTGTCTATTATGTCTGTGTTGGGAGATATATCGGAGTCTACGGTGCGTGTATGCAATGCAGCTTCAAGATGCTATACTAAGGCAGATGAGGAGAACAGCCAGTTCGGGTGAAGTAAAAGACTTTTTTTGAGACTGGCATGGCGGTCAGTGAGAAAGCAGATTGCCAAACTGCTTTCCTAACGGCAACGTGCTTCTGCTTCACTCTGGATGCAGTGTTAGTGTTGGCTGCAATATCCCATCGACTTGTTGAGAGGATCACGGACTGTTTTCTTCTTTGGATGATGGATTGATATAGAGCCCAAAGTTCATAAAGGCATCGACAGCTCTTTTCTGATCCACTGTATACGGCTTGAAATGGTTCATGTTGCCCGCCACCACTACGGCAAAGCTACATGGGACATTTCGTCTCCAGCTGCGGCACTTGAAGTCGGGCTTTTTAATTGAGAAACTCCCGAGCTTCTATTGTCCCAAGAAGCACGCCCTCCCCGCATTGATCAGAGAGTGAAAGTCCGGCATATAGGAACGGGGCATTGCCCGTAACAAGTCTATCGGACAAAGGCAAACCGAGGCCTGATGAACACCAACCGCAACCCGTTTTTGTAAATTTACTTTACAAAAGTTCACTCATAGGTATCCTACCTAACAGAAGTACCACTTGGATCCAATGTATCAGAAAACCAACACCAAGGATATGCAGAGTAAGAATGTGGACATCTTTCTAGGGTTGAAGCTGGGCCTCGGAACTGCAGACTTTGACAGCTGGAGTCTTGTGACATACTTAGATACGAGCATCTAACAGTTGATATGTAGTCAACTCAATGTATAGGTAGCATGGCATGATATGACATGACATACCATGACCCTGGTTGCGGGGACTTTTGCTCATTGCCTCTTGGGAGCTAAAATTCAGTGGCTTGCTTCATCTCCATCCAAGACGTTTTAACCCCACGGGACGAGCCGCTGCAACAGGATAAGGTTAAGGGTAGGATATGCAAGAGGAAGAAGAAGAGGAAGAGGAGCCAACCTAGCCAAGCTTGGTCAGCATATACGAGCGGTAGACTAGACTAGGTACTAAGGTAACCCCATGTACTGTACATGCTCTTTGCCAGCTGGTCCCAGTCACCCCGGTCGGGCAAGTAAGTACCTTGTCCTTGTACACATCATGCTTGGTGATGTTTCTAGGACGGGAAGCTTTGCCGTGTCGCAACGGCTAAATGAAGCATGCAATCCCATGCACGAGGGGGGCCAACAGCGGAACAACCGTTGATAACCTCCCGAAGCAGGTCCGCACGACGTCAGATGGCCCGCAATGGAGCGGACAGAAGGATGATAGGCTGAAGACGAAGGTTCTTGTATCTCACAATTGCCGCTTAGAGATCAAGTTGCGGACGAGACGACAAGGTAGACTATAGATAGGTGAACTGTTCCCATGATCACGTGGTCTCGTCTCCCTCGTCAACAAAGTTAACAAAGTTAAC
>JABCJV010000380.1:0-15522 GCA_013184325.1 Fusarium luffae
AGGTAGTACCTACTAAGGTACGGGCGGGTTGGGATGCACCACGCTAATGTACTAACTTCCCATTACCTCAGACACTAATTAGCATGGTGCCTGAGACGACCTCCAGCTGGGGCTTATCGTTAGCTATCTGTCCAATGAGAGTGCCGCCCGGTGCTGACCTGGCATCATGGGTGACCAATTACGTATACACGTTGATTTGCTCCCTTGAATCTCCAACTCAAGACACCCTCTTGCATTCACGAAACGACTGCCTTCAACTACCTACTGTGCATCAATTCATCCTCCCCCACAGCTTGAACACCCATCCCATCGATAATATCAAGGTTTCTCTTCTGCACTGCGACGCGCAAACAAGACATTCGAGAGGCTCCAGCTCGACATGCCCCATATATTCACAAGCTATCCGTACAGCGCCACCTCTTAACGTCTCCAAGCTCCTTTCTGCCTCCAACTTGGACATTTTCCTATTCTAGCCTCGTTATCCCTGATCTATCTTCAACACCCTGGAGCTTCCGCCGCTGTATTCACGATACGACCATCATGAAGTTCCTTACGGGACTGTTTGTGCTGGGTATGTCCTTCTGGACAGCCCAGGCTTATGAGATCGGACTGGTATGGGACGGCCTCACGAGCTACGGAAAGCGCCTGCATCACAATTTTGCTGACTTTTCTTTCGCTTAGAGCAACAAAGAGGGCTATCAAGAATACTGTACTGGTAGGCGATGATCATAACATGTGCGATTTCACTCTTGGACCTAACAGGTTCTAGGCATGTACAGCAAGTCTTCATGGGGCGGACCCGTTGACCCATTCATTCTCGTCAAGTTCCTCAACAGCAGCGATTCGGGCGTTAAAGACCCGACTGCCAGCCTTGTGATATTCGAGTGGAAGGACAGAAACCTCGTAGGCATTCCGGACCCCGAGGTTCCCGGTAACGTGAGTGGCATCCCGAGGCGTCCCAATCGGCGCATATTAACATGGTTAATACAGCGACTCGGCGTCTGCGGAGACGATTTCGTTAAGCAAGGTTACTGCAACAAAACCGACATTGGAAAGTTCATATTGCACCCAGATGTCAACAAAAAATCTACCAGCGTCGTCCTCACCAAGGCAGTCCATCTCAACAAAGCTGCCCCCATCAACTACTCCATTAAGAAGACTGGCTACTATTGTGTTCTTACGGACGTCGTCAACACCAAGAACTACGAGCTTGTGGTCGAATACCGCAATGCTTATGGCGAACTCGAGGCTACTCAAATACCCAAATTGCCGTTCTATGGCGGCATGAGCATCTTGTATGCGCTCCTCGCTGCGTATTGGGGGTTTCTGTACTACCAGCACAGACATGATATCTGTGAGTGCCTTCGACGTATGAAATTTGATGAAGTTTATACTGACTATATTCAGTGGCCGTGCAGAACTACATTACAGCAATCCTGATCTTCTTGGTAGTCGAAATGCTCATTACTTGGGGCTTTTATGGTCTGTTCCACGTTCTTGTTGGTTTACTCTATCTGACTCGAGAGCAGAATATCAAAATCGCCACGGCTCCAATATTGGCTCCAAGGTTTTCCTCACCATTGTAGGAATTCTCAACGCTGGCCGAAACTCGTTCTCGTTCTTTCTGCTGCTTATCGTCTGTATGGGTTATGGTGTGGTCAAGCACACCCTGGGTAAGACCATGATCAGAGTGCGATGGCTTGCAGCAGCCCACTTCCTATTTGGCCTCGTCTACTCGCTCACTTTCCTTTCCATTACTCCCGAGACGGCTGGTAAGGAAATTCGTCATTCATGCACGCAATATTCACTGACTTGAAGCAGGTCCATTTGTGCTGTTAATTGTTCTTCCTTTGGCAGGTACCTTGACTGCATTCTATGTCTGGACCCTTAACTCCCTCAATTGGACCCTCAAGGATCTCCGGGAGCGGAAGCAGCATGCCAAGGAAGCTATGTATCGAAAGCTTTGGTGGGCTATTCTTATCAGTGTCATGGTTATTTTCGGCTTTTTCTTCTTCAACAGTTTTACATTTGCCTCTGCCAGCGACCCCGATTTCGTTCCATTTCATTGGAAGACACGATGGTTCATTCTTGATGGCTGGCTGAACGTTGTATACTTTGCTGACGTAGCATGGATCGCGTATCTCTGGCGCCCTACCTCCAACAACCGCCGCTTCGCCATGAGTGACGAGATCGCCCAAGATGACGATGGGAATTTTGACCTTGGCGATATTGGTGTCCCGGGCGAAGATTCAGATGATGAAGAGGCCGATATCGCCAAGCCTCAGAACAACTCACACAACGCCAACGGTCTGTCTTTTCCGAGCGCATCTCAGAGCGCCCCTCAGCAGTCAAGGAACACTCGCACCGCACCTCGTGAATCTCTAGAAAACGAGACCATTTTTGCCGTTGGGGAGGATGGAGACAAGTTCTCAGACGATGATGACAGTGACGAAGAAGATGCGAAACTTGTAAAATCGAAGTAAGAGGATCAAGATATCGACTTGGGCTGAATGATCGAGGGGCTACCTTTGGCGCATTGTTTTTGTGTATTTATAAATCAGCCAGAAAGATCAAATACTATTGATGAAGGAAGCGAGTTCCCAATTGTGTAGAACTTTTCAACTTCAATGGAGCTCGTAAGATGTAGTCGTACAATATCGATAGATAAAAGCCAATACAGTAGTTTGCATTATGCATGGTTTTAAAAGCGATTCTTCTTAATTCCTGCAGGGCAAAGACTGAGGACCAGCCATCATGATATGGGATGCCTAACCTAAAACATCGCCTCCAAATCCAACTGGTCGCCTTCGACCATCATTTTCAGGCAATATCGCCAACGCCTTGTACAACTTCCCCATGCCATCCGGACCTTTGTCAACAAGACGTTTCCAAGCCCCATCGATCTTTTCAACGGTATCCTCTTTTACACCAGGAGCCTTGGTCAGCTGTTCAGCACGTTCGCGAATACCCATCACCTCGAGGAAGTCGCCTTGATTGACAGGACCGTGGACCTCAACGCCCTCGCTCGCCGACATAGCCACCTCTGCAATGGCAGTGAAATCAACGTCAGCACTCAGATCAACCAGGCCAGGGGCGGTGAAGGGATTCACGCGCCTGTGGTGACGGATGCCTCGGAGGGAGTTGATGGGGACAGTGTCCGAGGTTCCGTAATCGAGGATGAGAGCGGCACCACTAGGCTTAGGCTTGGGGTATTGATCTGAGCCGCCAATGCGAGTTGCAAAGTCTGTAGCGAAAATGGAAGCATCGGGACAAATCTCAATGTTTGAATTGGGTATGTTCTTGAGCTTGCGGTACCGAGTGGAAGTCTCGGGGAGGAAGCGAGAGTGGCGGGTAGTGGTAGAAGAGAGAGTGAGCTGGAACTCTGGGGGAGGCTCATGTTGCGCTGACTTTGGTGTCCCGAGCTGGGCATGAGTGACGCCCGGCGGCGTCGGTGACACCATCATTTCTCGCCATTCCATAGTGAGCTTGGTGTTTTCAGATTGTGGCTGGGGAGCTGAAGTAGGCGAAGAAGATTTTGGTAGAGGGGGAGGAGCAGGAGCGGACTGGAAACTGTGGATGGGTAGAGCATCGAAGAACTCATGGGCGATTATGAAGGGCATCTTATCAGATTCCATAATGATGTTAGCTTGACTACTGCAGAATTATGAGGTGCTATTGCTTACCATAAGGGATTGACTTGATAGTATCGGTCCAGACGATTTGCTTGCCATTGTACTTGTTGGGACTGTGAAAGCCAGACTTTGATTCTGATGATAAGGCATCAGGTCCGCAAAGAAGTTCTTTCTGAGCAGTTCGGAGCTCACGACTGGCTTCTACCATGTAGATAGCATCAATGCTGTTAGCCATGGCAGGAAAATGTTGAATTGTCTGAGAGCGAGTTAGTGAGAGCGATTGGCAGGTTGAGATCTGTTGCATACTCGAAGCATATCATCCATGAGGGTACCACGACCAGGCCCGACCTCAATGATCTGAACTCCCTGTTTTGGTCGACCCTGACTGATCCACTCAGCAATGAACCATACACCAATAAGTTCACCAAAGATCTGTGAGATCTCAGGTGAAGTAACAAAGTCCCCCTTTGTTCCGAACTGATCTCGGCCTTGACCAATGGCTCCAGTATAGTAACCACCGATATCACCAGTCAAGCACATGCGCATGTAGCTCGCTAATGGAACAGGTCCAGTTGTCTGACAAATGTCAACATACAAGGTATCTTAACGCTCTAGAGGCTCGCTCACTCACTGAGATAGCAGCAAAGAGCTGTTTGGCCAACGGGGTCGACCACTTTCTCCCATTTTCTGAGTCGCCATCGATAGCAGTCTCCTTCTGATGTCGGCGAATGCCACATGAGAAGCTTTTGACAAGACAAGAGTTGACTGAGTTTGGCCGCCACGCACATCGAGTATTGGCAAACCTAACAACATGCCTTGTACTCAGCGATCTGAACATCTTGTGTCTCTGATTACCTAGGTAGTCAAGTAATCAAGAGATAGGTACCCAAGTAGTGGGTGGCACTCATAAGAAAACGCCCATGACGATGTTTTCCCCAGACAAAGCTATAATATTAGCCTATGTGCCGATAAGATAAGGAATTCCTTAACATCAACCACGGCACGGGCTGTTCTCCCCACAGCTTGAATGTTCTCTTGTACTTAATCAGGTGTCCAAATAAGCTCTGCCTGCTTCTCCCGCACCTACGATTCTCTCGAAACCCATCCTATTCTTGCCAAAAGAGAGCTCTGCATTCACTATAGCGCCCGCCATGTCTAGCAAATCGCGGTGGGCCGACACAGAAGAAGACGCCCGCCTCGACGCCAAGCTGAAAGAAGAAAAGAGACGGAAAAGGGCAGAGAGGGCACGGAAAATCGAGGAAGAGAAGAGAGCGCAGGCTGCAGCGACACAGAGTACACTCGAAGCCGACGATGACAGACCTTCAAAACGACGAAGAATCACACCCGAACCAGGCGCAGGACATGACGAGAACACACCCCCAGCCAAGCTCCTGCGATTCCCGGCTGGTACCTGGGGGAAGTGCAGAAGCGTCGAGAACTACGAGAAATTGAACGATATTGAGGAGGGAACCTATGGTTGGGTTGCGCGGGCAACGAGTAAAGCTACGGGCAAGATTGTCGCATTGAAGAGACTAAAGCTAGAACCTCAGGATCGGAACGGACTGCCGGTTACAGGACTACGTGAGATACAGATACTGAAGGATTGCCAGCACCGGAACATTGTTCCGATGGAGGAGGTTGTTGTGGGTGACGATGTATCGCGGCCGGACAAGTAAGCACCCAGCTACTAGTCTCACAGTATCACTGATACTAATCAACCGTTACAGCTCTTTGTTCTTGGTTCTCGAATTCGTAGAACACGATCTGAAATCCATCCTTGAAGATATGCCCGAGCCATTCCTCTCCTCCGAAGTCAAGCGCCTCCTCCTCCAGCTCACATCCGGCATCGCCTATCTCCACGACAACTGGATTCTTCACCGCGATCTCAAGACTTCCAACCTTCTCCTCAACAATCGCGGCCAGCTGAAGATCGCCGACTTCGGAATGGCGCGCTATGTTGGAGACCCTCCACCCAAGCTTACCCAGCTCGTCGTCACCCTGTGGTACCGCGCCCCCGAGCTACTCCTCGGTACCAAGACATATAACGCCGCTGTTGATATGTGGAGTGTGGGTTGCATATTTGGTGAACTGCTCACTCGTGAACCCCTTCTTCAAGGTAAAAACGAAGTTGATCAAGTCTCGCATATCTTTGAGCTTTGCGGCGTCCCTACAGAAGAGACATGGCCTGGTTTTCGACGTCTTCCCAACGCACGCTCGTTGCGTCTCCCCAAGGCACAAGTTGCTACCGGCTCTGTCGTCCGGGCTCGCTTTCCCAGCCTGACCAGTGCAGGTGCAGGGTTGCTGGGCGACCTGCTGTCACTTGACCCTGAGCGCAGGCCGTCAGCACGTGAAATGCTACAGAATGAGTATTTTCGACAGGACCCCAAGCCCAAACCAGAGAGTATGTTCCCCACGTTCCCGAGCAAAGCGAACCAGGAGCGTCGTAGACGCGTAGAGCCTCATGCGCCTGTGCGTGGTGGACAGGCGGCTTCGCTCGGCGACGCTGACTTCAGTGGCATATTTCAAGGGCGGGATAAGGAGGAGAGGGGGGCAGGATTTCAATTGCGTATGATTTAAGATGCAAGCACGTAGCGGTTGCTTGAATAGGAGTGCTGGATTGCAAGTTGTAGGGGAACCTACCTGCGTATCCCATTCGTATACCCAATATATTAGTAGGTACCTAGTACTCCAGGAAGATTAAAATTCATTTCGCCACGACAAACCGTCACAATATAGTAATGCATTTATGAACAAAAAAGCTGGTGGCTATAAAACAAAGGGTACGGGTTCAATTTTGCCGAAAGAAAATGGAAACGAAAAAGGAAGCTTGCTGTTGTCGGTTTCAAAGAACCGACGAGATTAAGATGTATATAATAGACTGAATCGTCAAATGATCTCAACTCCCACCGACTTGGACCACTGTATCATAAAGTATTCAAAACTAAGGCTTCTTCAAGGTGACTTCACCAGAAGGACATCCATCTAATAACGCCTTCACCAAATTGCAACATATCCGAATAACCAAGAACGATAGACAATAAACAATCTTTCCCCATCGGATGCTTGCCTGGCCGTAAACACCTCCAAAATCAACTCCGAAGAACAAGTATTGGAAATTAGTTGTTGCAGATATCACAGTTCCACTGAGGGTAGGGTGTGTAGGCGGCGGGGGTGTACATGCCAAACTGGAAGGTCTTCTGTACCGCCAGGTAGCCGGGAGAGGGCACATCGCTAATCGCAGAGTCGGAATCCTTGATGATAAGAGTGTACATACCAACAGGGAGAGGGGCCTCAGGGTCGTTGGCTTCTTTGCTGGTATCCCAGACGTAGGTGGGGTTCGTCTCGAAAGTCATGTTGGCCGTAAGAGTGTATGTTTCGCCGGCGGAAGACTGACTGACGAGCACATCGATTGCAGTAGGTGTGCCCTCGAGAGAGGTGTAATTCCAGCCGAAAGTGGCATAGTCGCCGATCTTGATAAGTGGTGTAGGCACGTACATAGTGTCGGGCAAGGTCATGCTCAAACCGCCGGGTTGCACATCAGCAGAGAAAGTCGTGCGTTTGGGTGCAGAGGTGCCAGTCTTAGTGCCAGAATTTTTCTTCCCAGTCTCCTTTCCAGTCTCTGTAGAATCTTCCTCCGTGGCGGTACCGGTTTCGGTTCCAGTTTCGACTTTGGCTGTGTTCAGGTTGGTTTGCTTGGGGCTTTTCTTGGTGCTCGTGGCCTCCTCCTCTTCAGTCTTGGAATCTTGACGAGGTCTCAGAATAGCGGTTTCCTGGGGCACTATTGCATAGTGTCAGTAAAAAGGGGCCCAAAGATTATGGGGAGAGCTGACATACAATCTTCCGGGACAACTCGTCGAACTACGACAGAATCAGCATTGGGAAACCAACTGGGCCATGCCGTGGCGAGAGGTGCGAGCGCGGAAAGGCAGACGGCCAGCTGAAAGATATTGGAGGTAGGACGCATGATGAATTCGTTGACGGTTCGATGTTTGTAAGATGTGACAAGAAAAGGGGTCGAGAGGAAGCCAGAAAACGACAGCGGTGATTTCGGGCGACGATCTACCGACAGAGTCGTGTCTTCTTGTAGACGACGACGGTGTTCTGTTGACTATGTTGGATGTATGAAATTTTCTTTCGAGTGATAAGATACTTGGAC
The DNA here is from genome assembly GCA_013184325.1 of Fusarium luffae. Lineage (NCBI taxonomy): Eukaryota > Fungi > Ascomycota > Sordariomycetes > Hypocreales > Nectriaceae > Fusarium > Fusarium luffae. The sequence continues at coordinate 7,789 of JABCJV010000380.1, forward strand.
TGTCAATGATGCCAAGCGTGCCCAAGTCGATAAGGGCGAGTGAGCGAAGGGTAGGACGGGTAGGATAGCGAATGTCAGGTGAGAGAGTCGGTCGAATCGAGAGACAACAAAACGATGGAAATGACGGTGCGTTACGAGTCTCAAAAATAGTGAAGTTGATCAATCTTCTAGGCGTTAACGAGAGGAAAGGCGAGAGGTGGACAGGAAATCAACACGACAGGAGCAAAAACGAGAGAACAAGGGAAAGCGTTGGCGTTATGTTGGGTTGGCCCAGCAGACAGGGAACAGGGGGTTGGTCATTTCCTCCCATTGGCACATGCTGAAGAGTACGTATCTCTCCAGCTACGAGGGTACTGGTAAGTTAGTACTAACTTTACCTAATCATTTCCATCCTGTTAAAGCGGCCAAAACATGAAGAGATCTTTTCATTGGGTGGGGACGGGCTGTAGCCACCCGTTGGAGCTCCACCTCATGCTACGAGAGGCCTTCCCGGTGGTGTGCAATCCACCAAGGTTGAGGTCCTCTGTCCTCATCTACACAGCCCGCTTCAGGAACCCGATGGTTTCTAATGTCAGATAACCTGCCGCGTTGACAGAACTGGAAAAGTTCCATCTCGATAATTCTCTGCGCATGTACGTGGTTCATACAGTTTATGTCGTCGCCAAGGGTGATTTTCCTGTAATTACTTGTTCCAGAATGAATGAATTAAGAAACTCCCTTAGATCGGGCAACGGATCCATGATAGGTACCTACTGTATTACTGTACCTTCTAGTGACTAGTACCTACTGGACGCTACCTATCACCTGATCTCGTGTTCAACGGTTTCCACCTAAAAATAACAACAGCCCCCTACTGTACAGATACGGAGTCCCCTAAGGTCTAAGCTCACCCACTATTCTCGGCAATCATGCACTAGGGTACCTAAATAAAGATCCGTGATGGAACAAATCGCTAGATCAATTGGATCCCCATGAGGTTGTCCCATGACACTGTGCTTGTCACTGATGGAGAGCTTCTTGCTGATATCCTTTGCAGCAAATCATCACAATCTACGTATTGTCTATGTAAAAGGAGAAATTCGTTATTCATTAGGTAACGGATGTAGCTCTGTCTCTTTAATACTTGACCTATGCTAGCCCAGGTCCAAAACATCCATGTCTGTGCTGACGGTGGTATCTCGAATTGTACTTACCTTATGTACGTGCGGAGCAGCACAGGTGGATACGGGTCCGTGGTATTGACTGACCTTATATATCAGACGTTTACGTTGCCGCTTTAGCCTCCAATATACAAAGTGCGTTTTCTCCATCACTTGCCTATGGGTATGTCGTGCTACCTTTAATTTTAACAATCAAAAGAAGTTACTATGCACACAGTAGCCTACTGCGAATAATCGACTGCGTTGCGGGTGAAACCCTGTTCTTATGGCTGCTTGCCGCTGTTTGTTTATATCCTGATTTCGGCTGCGCTGATGCTGCCTATCAGGCATGGAGGCCAATAAAACGGATGGAAATCAAATAGAGCGTGCCGATGTCCTAACAAAGCCAGACTGTTTCAAGCTTGAAAGGTAGTATATACTCCAATTGAGTTCTCGTCGTAAAGGTTCAATTCATCGGCTGATACACATCGAGTACATTATTAACGTTGGATCGCGCAAGATGTGCAGCCAACCATGCGATTTGGATCGGCTTCACTATTTGATTTGTATTATGTCTCTGACGCCTGTAGCCGAATGACGGGAGGGTTGCGTATAGGTAGGTACCTCTAGGCAGGTAATACCTAGGTGGGAAGTCATCGACGAGGCTCGCAGTTGCCGGCAGCGGCACGTGAATCTATCTGTCTGTTGGTTCGCTCCTGCCTCGAGGTACCTACCTTACCTGTGAAATAGGTAGCTCTCCTACCCAGGTTACTGAGGTTGTCGCAAACGCGTGGAAGCTCTTTCCCTGTAGAATCGCCAATACAATGTTTGCGTCCCCCACGTCCTCTATTTCATTCTTCTGTTTCGCTCTTCCAACTTTCTCTTCCTCAATTGTGGGTGCTAGGTCAGGATAGAGATACCTTCCTGAGGCTTCAGGACTGCCAGAATGAATCTTACGCAGTAAGTACTTGCATTCTAAATTAGATCTACCAGTTGTGTTGATACTTGGCTTAGTTCTAACTCTACATACTCATAGGAATCAAACCGTATGCATTCTTTACCTACATGCGCCAAACTTGACGCAGGAGGCAAACAAGCAAACGGCACCTGTGAAGCCGAATATGCTGATATTTGTTTTAGGATCTCGAATCGCCGGTGAACAGATCCCAATGTGTTTATATCCCCCAAGAAGAGTACAGCGGTCTCCTTGCAGTCGCACATCAGTATAGTATGTTGTGCTACGAGCAGGTGAATTTTGTCCTCAATAGAAACCTTCCTGACCTTTGTTCTGTCAGTGTATCTACGTCAGAACCTCATGCAGTACGGGTTTGACGATGCCACTTTGGACGTACGTTGCAGCCTCCTCCTACGCACATCATCTCTGATTTGGCTACAGATACTATGTCAACCAACTCCGACTCAAGATGTCCAGTCTCACGCAAGCGAGCGTGGCAGTAATTCTACTCAAGCACTTATCTATCAGGACCAACCAAGTACCGCTTTCGGGGGTCCTGAAGAAAAGCTGGGCTCCAAAGGGAATAAGGACTTCCATCCCGATTCTTTGGCTTGGTCTTCTAACCATGAAGGTAAAGTGTTAGGCGAACAGCGCCATCATTCTGTTCGACAGGACAGTCGGTCTGAAACCAGCCGTTGGGTAGAGAGCTCCGCTCAGAGGTCAGTTCAGCTTCTGAACTTGATTCCTGGCGTTACCCATGGCGACATCGCTGCAATTGTTCGTGGCGGACCTCTTCTGGAGATTTTCCTCCGGGCCAGAGACAACACTGCCACAGTCTCGTTCGTACGGGAAAGCGATGCAGTCGCCTTCTTCGACCATACTCAGACTCATGGTTTGTACTTCAAGGACCGCAAAGTAGGTTGAGGAAGTGGACTACTCAGCTTCTATTCTAACGAATATTTCTAGATACATACCAAGTGGTCCAGCTACCAGTACGTTGTAAAAGGCCAAGTCGCCTATCACGTCGTCAGAGGAGCCTCTCGAAATTTTGTCATCCACAAGCGGGATCCCAACACTACTACTCAGAGCCTTCGCGATGACCTCGACCATATCCACAACCTTCATGTCATAGGTATCGAATTCGACAGGGATAACTGTTTTGTCAACACCAGCTCGATCAATGCTGCTATCTTTGCTCGAAATTGTCTTCTCAGCCGTTCGTAAGTTGGATTGCTCAAGCTCGGATTCTTATGATTCAATTTGTATTAACCTATGACATGACAGGGAGTACAAGAACTCTCGCATCGAATGGGTCGCAGATGAGTGCGCTCAACCTCTGGAGAGCTTGCCGTTTGGTGCCAAGCCTACCCCTCCAGCTTCTCTTGTAAAAGAACAGAACCACTCAGCATCTGCTCTGCCATCGCGCAAAAACCTCAGGGGTAACCGGTTCCAACTCCTCGATCTAAGCGATGCCGACGGGAGTAATGGCGATGATTCTTCAGATGATTGTATCTGAGTGACACACATAGCCCCACTCGCACTTTAATCTGATTCCTATACCAAGACTGCCACATACAAACGCCTAGAAGCGAAAAGGAAGAGAAGAACAATGTCAGCCGTAGATATCAGAACACCGGGTATGACCAATCACACTGCAGTTATTTGATGATAGAGCATTGCTATGAACTGTGAAACTCGCGTGCATCAAGCCACACTCCCGCAGTACGTGATTCTTAGATGTTCTCTGTCTACTTATCCCTATTCTCATTTGCCGGGCTCAGTCTGGCCAACTCAACAGCTATTTCTTTATGCAATTAGCAAGCAGCACAACAAGAAAACATGTAATTGAGAGCAGAATTATGCTTGGTTTAATGGTGCTTCTTGCCCAGCACAGGGCTACGCATATGCTGAAAGGCAGGACACTACTATGTAAAAAACTCAAACTAATGAGTGCCAAGTTTGGCCTAATTGTTGCTTAGCATTTAAGTAACTAGCTAACTGACTGACTAAACCATAGTGTCCCAGACAAGGCTCCGTTGCGATGCTCCTCAGATCCTAATGATATCAAATCGTACAAATAAATCACGTTTCCAAAATCGTTCAATGATTGGCATTTTTAGTAACGGACTGCAAATAATCCAGCAAAAAGGTGCGCTCAGCAGGTGAGATAGGCGTTTGGCTACCGCGACGAGAAGGTGGACCAGCAGGATCCTCCACGCCGGAAGCTAAAGAAGCAAGACGAGACCTGGGCGTTCCGGCAATAGCCTCCTTGCCCTTGGCTGCCTCCAAACTAGCAGGAGATGGCTGTTTTCCAAAAAGTGAAAGTAGCTCTCGCTTTTGGGCGGGGCCAGATTCGCGACGTCGACTCTGGGCAGGAAATGCTTGAGCAATGCTGGGGCTTACACCGCCACCTGCAAGCTGTAGGTGGGCAGACAGTCCACTTGGGGAAGTAAAAGAAGCTTGGGGAGACGCCGACGCGCCGCCGACGCCAAGGAGCTGATCTGCTTGTCCTCGTTGGAGAATTCGAATGGGTTGAGTAGACTGCGAGGCGGCTGGTCCATGTGCCTGAGCACTATACTGCGCAAAATCTATCCTTCCTTGAGAGCTGGGCGTACCAGTTTGATCAGGTCGTGAGTGTAGGGATAGACTCTCCAAAGACACGGGAAGGTTAGTGTCTGTATTGACTTGCGAAGAGATTGGAGTCCTCGCATTGTCTCCCCCAGCAGATCGCATAAGTTCACTCATCATACTGCCCGGAGCAGCTTGTGCAGTAATTTGAGGCGATCGAGAAGGGTGCGGGTTTTGGTCATCCTTACGGAACATACCCAACAAGGCCGAGCGGTGGTTGTCTGCAGGAGGCCCCACCTTTGAACCCGGTAGCTCTTTAGGACTTGGCCCAGTGCGTTCTTGACTTCCAGCGACTGCCCCTGTCTGTGGAGCGCTCGGAAGAGGCACTTGTTGTTGTGCTTGATCCCCACCAATGTTGTTGTATGTAGAACTTTGGTTCTGTGCTGGAAAGCCAGGAGAGAATGGCGTGTGCTGAGACTGTAACCCTCCATTGCCACCCTTGAACGCATTGAGGAGAGCCATCGACTGGCCATTGAGCTGCTGCTGTTGCCTTGGCTGCCCATTTGGATTGAGAGCTTGTGGGGGCATCTGACTGGTCTGTCCATATTGTGTTTGCTGTTGATTGATGAATTGGCCAGGCACAGAATTGTAGTCGATTTGGTTGACGTCCTGGAACACGCTCCTGTTGAAGACAGCTCTTTCTACCTGAGGGGGTAGGGGCTGGGGATGAACCAACGGGGCCTGATTACTTTTGTATTGGCCTTCTTGCATGGGATATTGATCGTTATACTGAGGATGGTTGCAGGCCGGTTGTCCAGGAGCAACGCTCCACTGGGCAGGTTGGTTCGGCGCATAGGGAAATGGTGGCAGAGGTTGCTGAGTACTGACAGACGACAACTGGGGGTAGTTGTGGTGGTGTGGTGTATGAGGCTGAGGTGCGGTCTGGGCTGTTAGATCCAGAGGAGTATGCGGATATTGAACACCAGGCTGAGGCAGACCACCTGAGGGACCATCCTTTGCTTGGAGAATGGAAAGCAAGGCACTGCCCTTATCTTGTTGGACAGGGGCAGGAGCGCCTTGCAAACCTTGGGTCGGAGGCTGGACCTTCAACAATCGCTGCAGTTCCTGTGTCGCGCCAGCAAGTGTCTCTATTGCTGGCCCCTGGTCCGTATTCTCGGCACCGGTGTCCGTTTTCCATGCTTCATCCTCATACGGCGCTTCGGTGATGGGCCCATAAGCGTGGGGGCCAGTCGCTGCTCTTCGTGCTTCCATCTTTTTCTGCGACGTAACCCATTTCTTCAAGGGCACCAAAAAAGGGGCAACCATATAAAACTTGTTGGCGTTGGGAGTAGCAATCGCATCGTTTGACTGGCCAGTTTTGCGACGGAAAGCTGGCAATTCTGATAGTTTGTACCATTGAATTTTGCTGATTTCCTTGCGGGTTTTTGGTTCAAATACTGTGTCCATTGGAACATCACGAAACACGTAAAGCCTCATATGCTGTTCGCGCATCGAAATCTCAATGTACTTGGGTTTGTGTTCGGTCGGTACTAAGCCGGCAGCTCGAAGATCCAGGCCGGTCTCTTCATAGACTTCCCGAATAGCGCAATCCAGATCGTCTTCGTCCTTGTTAATCTTTCCTCGCGGAAAACTCCAGTTGGCACCTTTCTTCCACCCCTTGACCAGGACTGTCGAGTCCATGGCCTCGTTCAACATAATAGCGCCTCGCACTGGGACGCGAGTTTTGTACTCTAGAAACTCCTCAAACGCTTTGGTATGGTTCTCAACGGAAAAATTGGCCAATAAGGGGCAATGCTGGAAAATTCGAAGACAAAAAGTGCGTAGCGTCATGGACGGCAGAGTCGGGTCCAGAGGACGAATGAAATCCTCGTAGAACCACTGAGCTTCCTCGACCTGGAAGCATATTCGAGCAACGGAGGAGAGATCCTCCTGGGGAAGGTTGATGATGAAGCGGACGCAGAGATCGTCCAGCCCTATGTCGGTTGTGTTAGTCCTTGCTCGCGATTGCGCAGCGCCCATTGGCACAGCACATACAATCCTCTAACTGCATTTGTGTTCCAGACATGATTGCAGAATCCTTCGGCTCATGCTCTTGTGAAAATGCGATGATTTCGGTTGTTGTATCTTGTCTTCTTCTTTCTTCTTGTTTAGTTTTGTGGCCTTTGTTTGTTGCCTCCTAAGACTTTGCAAGACGATAATGCGAACGAAGCTGCGAGGGCAAGCTGACCATGGTTGAGGTGCGACAACCAAGATGACGCAAAGAGACGACTGCGACAGGCGGAAAAAAAACGCGAGCGGTCACTTGATCCGAGTCAACAGGAAGGTTCGCTTCGCAGTGAATGAGTGAGCTACAACGTCTCTTTTTGACACGCGGGGTCGAAGCGGCAGTGCAATGTTCGACGGTGGTCGATTTTGAATGTGATTTGTTTGGTGTTGTTTTTGTCGAGTTTGACACCATCGCAATCAGACAAGACAGACCCATATCTTAGTACCCAAGGTACCCGACCTGATTTGCGCCTCAGGTACCTGTACTGGTTGGTACCTTACCCTTCTAGCTCAGCTCTCCAGCTACTTCACGAGCCCCCAATGACGGGCTCGGACCCAATTCCGAACACCTACAGTACAGCACTATAGGTAGATACAAGCATTGAGTGGGCTGGTCTCAGCCACATGAGGCCGACACAGCTCGCCACGAATGAACTCATCTTTTGTGGCGGTGCATGTATAGACATGCATGATCATGAGCTAGCTACCTTAGCAGGTACTGTACGGATATCGTTCCGGAGCTCGGACGAGTCAATACAGGACATACTACTGTACCTGGATGCAGTACTCGGTAAACCCTTATTCTGCGACAGGCTCCCTCCCATGTTGATTACGTATGTTTTAAATTGTTTGGATTGCCACCCGTCATACATTGGCTGCCATCAACCAGCAAGACTTGGAGCATCGAAATAAGACAGTCTAACCTGTGTAAAGCAGCATAGATCGAGCGTCTAAGTTATTCTTCGTCTTAGGCACTCAGTGGCTAATTTTTCTGATACCCTGATG
>JABCJV010000381.1:0-39089 GCA_013184325.1 Fusarium luffae
AAAAAAAAAAAAAAAAGGCTTGATGTCAGGGTGATGCAATCCATTTAAAGAAATGCCCAACAGCTCAATAGACAAGGCCGCATTGAACAATCAAATCCTTCGCGCCGTTTACTGTCAGTCTTGGTGGCGCATTGGTCTGGTAGTAAGCGCTATCTTCTGGGCGATGTTACACTGCGTCTTGATGTGACAGACGCTCGGGCCGGCGCCTGAAGTTTATCTTATCTAAACGACGATAAACACTTGGACCGCATTGTCGGTAGATGTTCGAAGGATTCGAAGTGGAGTTGGGGAAATTTGATCTGCTGTTCTGGGGGCATCCAGCGGTCAACTTGAGTTGACATTGTTCGAGGCAATTGTCTTGCTCTGACTGTACCAACGTGCATTGTTGCTATCTGCAGGTTACCTCTTAAGGATTAAATATCGGAGAAAAGGCCCCAGAGACTAACGTCAGACTCAAGCAGTAGGGGCAGAGTCCAAGACACGGCAAGACGGGAGGGTAGGATTGATCCGGAAAAGCTTGGCCGAGAATAAGGCTGGAAAGCTGGGGTTTTCGCATCCAAGTGCCTAACCAATTTCCGAAAGCTTTCGGATCCGTGCCTGCCATACGGAAATAGGGCTGGGACCATCCGATGCTGTGCCAGAATGTCACCTCACAATTTTATCACCAGCGATTCTCCAGGCGCAGCAAAACTTCAGACAAGCCTGACAAGGGCACTTTTGCTTTTTATCTAACCTGAACGAGACAAGTCATCTTTTGAGCCGTGCTGATCACTTCTGCAATGAGTCTTCGTCAAAGACATTGCAGAATCCCTTGCATGAAGCATCATGAGATGGCCACACAAATACTCTTATACCCGCCACTTTCCATGCATTCGCGGCAGCTGGTGTTCAGATTCAAGGTCAGACGCTGTATTTCTGAGGTCATGTCTGAGAGATAAAGGGAGAATGTCAGCAGGCAAACAAATCTCGGGTGGGAGGTGTCAGCAATAAAGTCTCGATGTGTCTGTGAATTGACGGACACGTCAATCTATTCTCCGAATATCCCGAAATGCTATAACGATGTTTGTTGTTGACATTTTCGTGCCTGAGGAGTGCCATGCTTTGGTGGTGCTTGGGTTCCTATTTACCATTCTCGCTACTGTTTTTGTCATATTGAGATTCATAACGAAGATTTGTGTTTTGAGAAATGTTGGCGTTGATGATGGGTTCATCATTCTTGCGAATGTGGGTGTCTGGGATTTATCTCGTCGTGTTATTACTCCGACTGACATCTTTAGCTGGGTACTCTTGGATTCTTGATTGCTGTTATGCAACGTGAGTACTCACCTTTCCGACATTACACTGTACTGACACAATGAATAGAAATTAAATTCGGCCTCGGCCTACCGTCCAACCCAAAACTCCTCTCCTCCATCATCCAAGCGACGACAGCGAGCGTCATCTCATACACCATCTGCCATCTCGCCATCAAGCTCTCCATATCCTTCCAATGCCTCCGAATATTCACTACACGGACCGCCCGTCGACTCTTCATCAGTCTCATCGTATTCTACGCCGTATACGGGACGTTATGTCTCATGCTGACAGTCTTCACCTGCTATCCTGTCGCCAAGTACTGGGATGACTCGATACCGGGAAAATGTCTTGACAATAGAGCTTTGCGATATGCGTTTGCTGGGATCAATATTGTTAACGATATCGCGCTGCTCGTAGCGCCTATGCCGTTCCTGCGTACCCTACAAATTGAGAGGCGAATCAAGTTGGCTCTGATGGGCGTGTTTGCCGCTGGTGCAGTGTGAGTCCTCTCCGTTATCGCAGAGATAAGATACTGATTAGACGCAGTGCTTGTATCGTTGCTATCATCAGACTACACTCACTTTGGGCCTACAGCTCAGTCTCTATTACACAACGACCAGGTGAGTATTTTTCCAACTTAGCATTCACCATGCTAACCTTCCCCAGCCAAGGGCGTCGACATCGCGATATGGTCCGGTCTCGAATGCAACATTGCCATCATGTGCGCCTGCGTCCCCTCGCTCAAACCCCTATTCTCCCGAGCATTCCCGAGCTTGCTCGCGTCGCTCCAATCATCGAAGTCGGACCGCAGCAATAGTCTTCAGCCACCAGACTATTCCCCTCCAAAGACCCAGCATCCCCTCCAGCGCATCGACCAGGGCATCACGGTGGAGCAGTCATTTGAGATGAGGACCACGGCAGCCAGTGACGATAACACGAGCGAGAAGAACTTAGTCATTGTGAATACGTCGCAGTACCGGACGAAAGGTAGGACGCATGTGAATTAGGTCAGGATTCGGGACTGTCAGGTGACCTACAGAGCTTTTAGGGTTTTAGGATACTGTCTTTATACCATATATCGAACCTCATGGAAGCAACCGACAACTTACAAAGTTTTCGGGATTCATTTTACTGAGAATATTTGATTGGCTTTCAATCCCACGTCACTTGAAGCTCTCCGGGACCCCACGCAACACACCTCCAAAAAAGGAACACAAACCTTCATCCAATTCGCTGGCCAGTTTCACACTGATACAATCGGCGTCTTGTGGCTTCGTATTCGGGTCTCCGGCTGACAGCCTCGCCAATGAAACGGCGCAAGGCGCCGGTTACCTAGGGCAATGAAGTGTCCACGCCATGGTGGCTCACTACAATGACATCCTGCACTTCCTGATTGATAGAGCTCGGACTGCCTGTTTCAGCCTTTTCCAGATTATAGTAGAAAGTAACAGATCATTTTCAAAGTTCTTTCTGGTGTCAACCTTCTCTAGAGCCGGTCTGGTCCGAAGAATAGGGTTTTGAAGCATTATAAGAAGCATACATCTCGAGAGTAAGGTGCAGGTTTTATACTACCCCAAGCACGACAAAACATGAGTTCAGCAGCACCTGAGAAAGGAGACTTCTGGACTTACGGCATGCTCATCCCTGATACCCCTTCGTTCCCAAGCCGCAGCAACAGTCCCGCAATGGACAACCGATCCTCTCCGAAGATGAAGACCGAACGGGACCACCATTCCTATGTCGCAAGGCTGTTTGACAAATGGTATCCATCCCCAGAGGAAACGCTTCGGATTCTGGGATATCCGATCTCAACTGCAAAGGCTATCGACAGGATCAACATGCATGAGGCGCTAGACTTGGATGATGTTGAGGAATTTGCATTAGCAATCAACGACCCCAGGGCTCCTATCGATGGGTTTCTGTTCACCCCTACACTCCTCCAGGTTTTGGGGGATGACCCTTTTGCGGTATGGTACGGACGGCACACTCTGTTCCTTGTAGGCGAATCAGCGTCTTACTCGCTCTTGCACTGGGACAGAAGTTTCCCACACTACATTGCCCACTACGACCCGCAAGGCCTGGAGGGCTTCACATGCCCTGCTGTGGTTCAAAGCCTTGTAAAGGCAACGTTCCATCAACTGGGGTGTCCTGACCTTCCGATTAAGCCTATGGTACGCTCTTAAACCTTCTGCTCTGTACTTTCATACGCTAACACATGATAGGAGTGTCCCAAGTCGGACAGGGTAAAATCTGGGTTTTACTGTCTGTATTTCGCCCGGGCTCTGTTAATGGGCAAGTCGATGCCCGACCAACCTCTTCCTGAGCTCTTTGTTCAGATGATTCTGGACTTCCACCTGAATCCCGCGCCATTAACATCCAATATTGTTCCGATGCGGCCTATCCGACGGACGGCTACAGGGCTTCTTGAATGGTCTATGCCCGACGCAAACATGTCATCCGCATCCTCGACAGCATCGGATAGGGTAGAAGAGGTTGTTGATCCCGTTCAGGATACACTGCCCTCCCCTAGCCCGACGCCCAGCGCAAAGGCCTCTTCCACGTCCTCGAAAGAGCCCTGTCCCTGGAAAGAGCCCTGTTTCGTCGCACCTTATCCAGAACAGTCTGTTGATGCCGGGCAGGGTACAATGTCTTCCCTTATCCCGGTGCTTCAAGGCGATTCATCTCGTGTCTCCAGCTCTGGAAGAGTTCTTCTCCCGGCTAGTTTATCGGGACATGAATCGCCATTTCCCCGCGCCTGTCTCCCTTTCCGTAGCGCTCCCACCAACTCTGGCGCTTTCCCTGAAACCAGTCCTACTAATGGACCGTCCGCAAAGGGCAAGGAACCTGCAACCGCGTCTACCAATGGCTCATCAGTACAACAGAAGGAATATGAGGCCAGTGTTACCATTGGCCCATCAGCAAAAACAAAGGAGCGTCAAGTCCGCCTGTACGAGGAGGTCAAGGCCGAATTACAGAACACGAACCTCGCTCTCCGCAAAGCCAATTTTGAGCTCAGGGTTGTGTCGGCAGCTGTCTTAATCGCTCGTTGTCGACTCGGTCGCAAAGACTTCTCTGTATCGGACTTCAAGAGGGGGATGGATGCTTGCAATTTCACCAAAGTGGAATTGACCAAGGCCTGTGACCAGATTCCTATCTTCATCTCACCCGCACTTAGGGACAGCATAATCAACGGTAATCTTCGTTTCGAACAATCTGACATGGGAGGCTTCACAAGGGATTCCCATGACGATCTCCTGAGCCCCGCACGCTTCACGGAAACGAAACGACTAGAGGAACAGCTCAGGGTTAAGAAAGAGGCCCAGCAGGAAGCTGCCAATGGCTATACGAAGGCAAGAATGAAGAAAGTGTTCTTGGACGATGCTTGGTCGGGTGCTCTCTGGAAGCCCATGACAAAAACTCTAATGAAGAATCTGGAGGACCTCTTTGGGTCCAGAGATTTTCTGTCATATGTGAAGGGTCATGACTACCATGGTCGCGCTGGGGACAATAATAAGTAAGGGTTTTCTCAGAAAGCTTAAATCTAGGAAGCAGCATGGCTCCCTTCACCTTTGATGCTTACATGAGAACTCACTTTGCCCTGCCCTAAGTCGAGAGTTTTGACGAAGGGCAAGATGCCTTTCTTCCACTGATGATAAGGTTTCCATCTTGAATTACACTTTTCAAGCACCATGACTCCGATGCTTACACAAGACCTTTTTTTCTTTTAGCTTTACCAATTGCCCTAATATTGGGTTTCGGCTTTGCATAAAAATGCGCTGTTCGCTTCCGTCCGATTTATTTTTTCCTCTTCCTTCCACCAACACCAACACATCAATGCCTTTCTTCACTTCCAGGCAATTTCGCTTTCTTCAAAAAACAACAGAGAAGAGGAAAAGGCTAAAAGGAAGTGAGGAAAGCCATTCACAAGGCAGGACAAAAGAGAAAAGTTTCTTGTGAGCAGTGGGGTCATAATGCTTAAAACTTCAAGAACTATCAACACAAGCTCTGGACACTGGGAAATTGGCCACCGAGAGCCTTCTGCAACAGCTGACTCAGACACTTTATGTGAGCTCAGGCTGCATTCAGTCTGATCTTTTCACATCTAAAGCCAAGTGGATGATCCTTCGGCTCTCCAATAGCTTGGATGTCGCATCTCAACTACCATCTATTCTAACATATATCAAAAAAAGTTAAAATTCTTACTGTGCCAGTTTTGTGTAGCTTTGAGATGCCAACGTGATAATTATCCGCCACTGTTATCGCAGCGATCATAACTTCGCCTGAGCCATGCATACTGCGGGCGCCAATATTGAAACCCCCCTCCCATCCAGCTTCCAATATTGTGTAACCATGAGATACCAACGTGACCCTGATCCTCCTATGGTTTCAGAGTGATCGCGACTTTACCCGAGCCTTGCTTACTTCAAACGTAAAGCTTAAAATCCCTCATGTCCGCATGTCTGTCCTCCATCAGCGATCGTCATGGATCCAACCGAAGCTTATTTCGAAGGTGAATTGCTTCTGGAGAAGCTATGGCGCGACCCTACTCCAGACAATTTACACTGCTTGTCATGCCGAAATTCATTCACTAGCGGCGTTCTGATGCGAACGTTTCGCATGGTGGCATCCGATCATGGACAGACTGGGTACAGTAGCAAGGTACCTACCCGTCACGCCACCATCCTCTTTTTCGATCGCCATTTCAGTTGTGTGGTAGACGACAAGATTAAGTTCTCTGCAGTAAGCCATGTTTGGGACCCAAGCATCTCCATGGCCCAACAACAGCGCAAGACGATACCACAAACTGAAGAGGCGGCCCGCAAAGTCGTGGACATATCCTTCAATATCTACAATGGCGTCGAGAACTCGGGCGAAGAAGCTGGTGAAGTCTGGCTCGATTATTTGAGTGTACCTCAATGGTGCGATACGCTGCGAGATGGCATCATTTCCATCATGCATGAACTCTTCTATGTCGCAGAAACCACCATTCTTCACTTGGGCGACATAAGCCCATATTCGATCCAGCATCTCTACTCCGAAAGCCGGACTGATGAGCGATTGGATGCTGTCATTAAGGTTTGCAACTCAACATATTTCTCGCGCATCTGGACAGCAATGGAGCTTATCAGAAGTGGTCGTGTGAGAATGATGGTTGGCACCGGCAATTATCTCGCCGACAATGATGATGCAGCGTTCATAGACCGGCTCTATGCAGTTTGGGTTGACGAGACGATACATCATGGATCGATCCACGTCTTAGAACGAAAGGTAGAAATGGGGAAGAATCGTGTCCCGTGGAGTCTTGGTCTATCATCATTACGGTTGGCCAAGTCGCTCAGAATGGTCAACTTCGCAATGGGCTCGGTTCTTCTGTGCAAGAGAGGGTGTAGAGACCGCATGGACTTCCTTCACGCTTTGAGGGGAATCGTTGTTCCAGTTGGACATTCGAGTGTGGGCGGCTCGGACTTCAAGACAGAGTATTACCGGCTTGCCTGGGAGTGCTTGAAGCGACATGACATGTCTCCCCTACTCATGACGCCTTATATGGGAGCAATTGAAGTTCGGGGGCCGGGTCATTGGTCTGAATTTGCCAATTGCGATGTTTTCACTTGGCAACTTGAGCACGAGACTGCACCTCCAGTCTTTAGCGAGGAGCTTCGCTTCGACACTGCCAATGATCTGATCACTCTGCCGCTCGTGGACATCGGGATTGTCTCAATCGTCAGGAGACCCGAGTACGACAAGGTCGCCTACTCAAAGTTCTCTCACGCTGCGAAGCTTGTGTTGGACGTTGAAGGACCAGACCTTGAAAGTTTCGTGGCCGGTATGGAACGGACACACGGATTAAGGGCTGCCGCCTTTCATTTAAGGCCCTTGGTGATCATGGACCATCTTAAAGAGACGAACCAAGCGGAGCGTCTTCAGCAAGTTCTAACATGGCTTTACAACTGGCCCGAGCTAACTCACTGGCCCATGAACGGTGAGTACAGCGCGAAATGGCTTGCAGACATTTTGTACTTCTCCAAACCCCACCCTGGGTGGGATCAAAGTATCTTGGGTGCGAACGATGCGGGCGACGGAACTTCCCACTGCCACCCGCGCGATTACACCGTTGGTATAACCTGCACAAGCTGTCACAGAACGTTCGCTTACAAGGTTGGTGGCTTTGTCCTTCCGAGTGAGATGCGAGGAGCGAGGGCATATCGTATTCCCAGTCTGCAATATCAACTGATACAGAAGGATGCAGTGGCGGTGCTGGTTCAAGGGCATCGAATCGTTGGGCGCATGATTTGGGCCAAGCCGGCTTGTGCATGTGAGAGAACGGAAACTGTAACGGTCAAGATGCCAGAGCTTTTCCTTCCCAAACGCTTCTCTATTAATGACTGACGGTATGATTCAGGTTTTGGAAATATTGTTCACAGAGTATGTATGCTGGAATAGGGCCTTCAATGGAGCCTTATTATTCTCGATAGTGTCTGGGAATATTGAACATGGCGCTGATGGTTTGCTGGTCTTCAACTCTAAGTGGGGGAAAAAAGCATGGAGCCTGAGGGGTTGAACATGGGCAATGACTTCTTTGACATGAAATGCTTCGAGTGAGGTTATATGGGATGAGGTTGTGTGATTGCCATGGGGCCGCGCTTAGTGGGAGAGCAACAATAATCGAAAAACTAACTTGGAAGGTTGGAAAGTGGTTCTGTCGTAAAATGGTGCATGCTATCGATGAGTCGTGCTTTCGAAAGGGTATCTATTCACTTAGTCACAATATGAACGACGCTTGAACCGAGCCATTTATGCGAGATAGATTGCGTTGGGATTCTCTACAAATTTTCCACGGTCTTATAGTACTACATGGACCTACAACTCATTTTGGCTGTGAATGAGGGGTCTTAAAGGAGATACGATCGGGATAACGGATCAGTAAACAGTGTTGGAGGAAATACATCCGATGGTCAATCGAGAGTATCATAATTCATGCGGGCCGATTGATCAATATTACTGGTTGCCAGCATTAGCCAAGCTACCACAAGGGCCATTGCTCCATTTCCACGCAGGCTGTCCGCTGGGGTTGCTGTATAAAGAACCCCAGTTAACCTGGCCGTTAGGACAAGCGTTGCTGTCGGATACATAGTGATAGCATATGTTAGGGGACTGGAGGGCGCTGAGGCTGGTGAAACAGTTGGGGTTGTTGAGACACGCGACACAGCACTGATAAGCGTTCTCAATGTTGCCAATGCGAGTCACGCCGTAGCTCTGGTCGATGGAGAAGAAGTTGTTGACTGGGTTGCCACCATTGGCGGTAGACAGGAAGTTCTCGTCGGAGCAGGCAGCATATTCTGTCGCGGTGGGAACCTGGGACTCAACGTTGACTGGGAACAAGTTAGTAAGAGACCTCTTTCAGTGGTAGATGATAGACATACCAGACTCTGTCAGAGTGACGGTTGTCAGGATCTGGTTAAACTCAGTCACTGTGGGAGAAGCAGTCTCGGTCACAGTGTCGGTCACCTCTGGGGGATACTCGGTCACCACGACGGTGGTGGTGGTTTCAACAGTCTTGGTCTTGGTCTTGGGCTGGAGAGTCTTGCGGACTCCCTGGACGTTGACGGTGGTGTGCTTGATAGAAGTGGTGGGAACCTTCTTGACACAGTCGACGCGCTGGACATACTCTTGCACGGTGGCGGCCCTGCCGGCCTTGATGACGGGGACGGCGTTTAGCTTGACCTTGACGGCAGCAGCTCTGGCTTTGACCTTTCTGGCTACATGGTCGGGCGCCTCGCGAATCTTGGTGAAGCTGGCGGGAGCTGCAACGGTCTGCGTGATGAACTTGGTAGTAGTGATACTCTTCGTCGTGGAGTCGTACTGGGTGATCACAAAATCTACTGTCTCAGTCTGTTCATCTGTATCCACAGTATCAGCAATTTTTCCACATAAAGCAGTTGGTAGGGGTCCTCATACCAGTGACGGTTTCAGTAGCCGTCTCGACATCGGGGTCGGCGGTGAACGTTGATGTCACCTCGATGGTGTTGGTCTCGGTGGTGGTCTTGGGTCTGGGGACGACGACCACGTTGATCTTTCGGATGACCTTCTTAATGACGGTGATCTTATTGGAAACTGTAGTAGTGGCCCTGGGGATCTTGTTGGACGCGACGCTCTTGGTGCCAAGCTTGCTGGTACAGACAACGTTGGAGCTAGAGGCGGCAAGAGCCTCAGCGCCAAGGGCGAGGAGAATAAGGGCGGACTTGATGGCAACCATTTTGAAAACCGAATCAGTGAGATAGTAGTTCACCGATTGATGCTTCTCAAGGTGAACGGTTGGAAGCAGTAGAAGAGACCAGTGCTTTATATCATGTTTAGGACCCCGTCAATTGAGGAGATTAGAATCAATACCTTGCAGGGTTCGATGCATCTCGACCTGGCGCCACGTCGAGCTGATCCTTTGTATTCATGCATGGGGTTTTATTACAGCTCTGCAGGTTACAAGGATAACAATTCCAATATTGTAGTTCAAAACATACCTACCATTGCCATCCAGCATTTTGAAGAGACCTCGAAAAAGAGCTCTACTAGCAATACATAGCAATATTAGCATTACTAGATAGCTAACTTACAGCCATATAATATAGTAGTTCTCTGGAATCTTATAGTAGTAAATTTAAGATTTATGGTTAATAGAAGTAGTCTGGGGCTTGTACGTACCAGCGCTAGGACTTGTTATCCTTGTAACCTATAGTCACCGAACTATCTACAAACTGCAGGAGAGAACATCTAGGGTCCGCGTTGGACTATTGAAATGCGCAGTGACAATATTGTTTAGAGAACAGGTTGACCGAGATTTAGCCAATCAACTGAAAAGCTGAGGTCAAAGCCCTTGATGATTGCTGGACTATCTAGTTCTAGGCCAAAGAGGCGTAGCTGAAAGTGGATAGATCTGGGCTGTTCTGGCTGCTGACCGCCACGATCCCAGACAGTTTTAGGGGGGACAGGGGCGTTACAGGGAATAACGCTGGACGCGCCGTGTTGTCTCACTGATGCTTCTGCCTGCTTTTTAACCGAATTGATTGGCGATGGTATTATAGCAGAGGGCATTGTTAGTCATTTGTAAAGCAACCTTTGGATTCTGTGGTCATTCATCACTATTCAGCAGGCCATCTACCAGCTTGGCCGGGCCTAATAGAACGGTGTGCGAAGAAGGTTTAGGTTGACGACAAAGGGATAGTCGTTTTAAAGAGTCACGGCGAGTGGATGGTGAGGGGGCGCCTCGAGAGAAGTGGTTGGGAAATTGGTATAGTGCATTGTACTGTGTAAATCATCGCTTGCAGAGCACAGAAGGGTATATACAGAAAAAGCCCAAGGAATAAGCAAGATGCGACATGCTTTGCTAGGATATGATGCGTGTGTAAACGTCAGCGACGACAGGCAACAGAATAGACATCGTTTGACGTGGTGGACATGAGAAGGGTGGGCTCCAGCTTTCGCCTCGGCCGAGTTCCAATCCCGATCTTCTGCGATGGCGCCTAAACAGATAGTCGGAGAACATGCAGAGCGTTCTCGGACATCTGCAATCAGGGGTGGCGGCAAGCTAAGAGCGTCGGCAACCCAGTACTCGAGTGTCGAGCCCTAGGCGTCATTGACTTGAACACCATGGACCGACCATCTTTGAAGGCGATCGCGAGATGGGGTCTGCCGAGACAGGCGCTGTGATTTGGACGGCGTTGTATAATTCAGGTCCGGACGAGTCAAGCGACAGTCAAGGCGGCGTTGGGCAGCGGCAAGTGGTGGGCCCCGGGCCAAAATGCTGACAACTTATCGCGGTAGAGTAATCGCAGCGTAGCATAGGTCTGGCTCATGGACGGAGCAGCGGCGGCGATGGCCACAGGTCAGGTCGCGAGGGACCATGTTGCTCAGGAGCAAGACAGGCTGTTATGTCTGTCAACGCCAGGCGCGTATCAAGTTCCAGCCGGGGCAGCCCATCATCGTTTGGGGGTGTAGTGGCTACAAACTCAAGCGAAGGCCATGCTCAGCCCGTGAGTCGTGAGACGATATCATCGTACACATCGCTGCGGACCTTATCAAGAAAATCCCTCGCTACGCCATTCTCGTCGCGATGCTCCTGGATAGACTCGACCTTAGCGTCTAGATCCTCAAGGTCATCTCGCAACTCGACCAGCCTCGTATCGTATCCTTCCATCGCGTCGTTGGTCTGCTTGTCTTGGCCTTGAAGGTGCTCAACGTCCATCTTCAGTGCGTCTAGATTTTGATGGAAGGCTGCCATCTGTTGACGGATCTGCGCCAGTTCGTCTCGTAGGGTATTGTTCTCTTTCTTCAAATCGGCCAGCTCGTGCTGTATTGTTTGGTCGCGCTCACTTCGTGCCTTCAGCTCGGCCCATATTTGGGAAATCGCATCGCTTTCTTTCCCTTCGCTATCGACTCGACGGCGTTTTCTCTCGTTGATTGGGGGAGGCGGCGGTGGGGATTCGGTTTCGTTGTAGGATGGGGGCGCATCTTGGGTTGGTGGCAGGAGGTCGACGATCTTGGCTCCTGTCCCGTGGTACATGCTTGCAAGGTCATGTTGGTCGCGGAAGGGTATCAGACCACCCCGTTTCACTGTGTCGCTGATAGATACAAATTGTTCATTCGATAGCTTCTTGTCGCCTATATACACTATGAAAACAGTTGCGTCGGCAAGCATGCGAACGGCGTCGAGGACTTTGCCAGATTGCGCTTTTGACGGTGCGAGTGGATCCTTTGCAGCGACAGGAGCTAGGATCTGGGCAGTCTGATTGACTCGAAATGCTAGGCGAGTGACTCCTCCCTTGAACTTGTCTTTCGCTGCTCCGGGGACCGTCTTGGGGGAGCTGAACTCGAAGGATGTGATGGAAGAGGGTTGGAGGGACATTGTGATGGCCGAGACACCATCCACACCCTTCAGGTTGATGGGGAAGCGTATTTCGAAGAGCGCGCTCGAGCCACTCAACCGAGTTCTAAAGATAATACTGTCGACTTTCGGATCGGGCTTCGCAAGATGATGCGTAACGCCGTCGCATTCCCACTCAACGACAGCGGGCGCGGTCTCGTCGATATCAAGACATGGTGAGGGTGTTGAAGAAGACATTCCTAAAAGAGATCATGAGAAGCAACGATCACGATACGTACCTACAGAACCTCAACGCACAAACAAATCCAGGCTCGTCAACAGGCAATCAGCTCTTCCCCAGCAAAGCTGCAAGACAGAACCGATCCCTTCTGCAGACCCGGTGCTTCCAGCAAAGGATGTCAAAGACACTCGTTTGATGGGTAGGACTCGGCAATTATAACGCCTGCAGTGACGAGTTGCCGGTTGTTTGCGCGTGAAGTCTGATGTGTTGCCGACCACGACACGAGCAAAGAGCGAAAGGCTCGGACACCAGGCAATCCGCAAAGTCACCAGCACGCTGCGAAACTAAGCAGACCCCTTCTGCAGAACCCGGTCCTTCCAGCAAAGGATGTCTGAGACGCTCGTTTGGTGGGTAGGAGTCGGCAATTATAACGCCCGCAGAGCCGAGTAACCTTCTCTTTGAACGTGTGTGGGTGTCGCAAGAATTGACCTATTGATCTCCGGCACGCTGCGAGATGGACGAGTCGCTTCTTGTGATGCGGCGTTGTGGTGGTGATTGAGCGAATGTGATGATGATGCAAGGTTTGGAGAGCTGGATTGATCGTGAAGGGGGAGGTATGTGGGTCTAGTCACGTGAGTTGCGCGTTCAGATTGCGGTCGGATATCAGCAATCCAGATAAGAGAGGATGTATGAGTTAGAAGAGTGGAGAAAAGCTGTAATTTATACGAAGCATGAGCGCGCGATTCAACGACATGTTAAGATATTGTTTTGACTGAACAAAATTCTGGTGATACTGTGTTGATACGTTTTCTTGTTGGCGCTCTGCGATTCAGTGGAGAGGCTGGTGATGGATGGCCTGTGCGCTCTTTGTGGAACGCACGTTAATCCGGTTCCGTATCCATCTTTTCCTCTCTTTCCAAACCCAGCTCGCTGAGTTACCCTGCACCAGATGTCAAGATCCAAGTTTTGCGATGAGTATTTCATGGAAGGTCATCCTGACTGAGATAGAGACTTATATGTGTTGAAATAAGTATATTAAGCTATATACTTGTGATCAATCTGTCTTATGCCTTTTCTTATGAGATGTGCAACTGCAGAGGCTCTCGTTCACAAATGAACCCAACGCGAACACTCGCGCTAACACGCTCTTCAAAAACAAGCACGCGTAAGGTGGTTCAAGTACTGAGTCAGCACTAGAAATGCACAGAGATTCCGGTATCAAGGATTCAAGACATTTGTATTCAACGTTTTTACTCCCTGGAATACATGTTGTTGGGTATCAAGTCGCATATAATCGCCGTTGGTTAGTGGTGTGTATAGATGGACTGGTGTACGTCCACTGTGAATGGTAGTTTAGTCCACCAGCACTGCGTATCGTCAATAGAGTAGTCAGGGGAACTTGAATGTCATGATTGAGGGGTTCGGCTAGATGGAGGACAGTTACCTTAGTTGGTGGCTAGAGTGTCAGTACTGGGGTGCATACGAGATTCATTTAGCTGCATAACCTGAAGCGCTGCTACAACGACTGTATGGTTCAATCTTGTAGCCTATTTGCGAATGTAGTCTTGTGATCGAGTGTTAAAACTTTTTTCAAAGCTGGTGATACATGTCACGCACTCTATGAGCGTTCGCTGATCTAGATCCATCATGAGACAGAAAGCCTGGTGTATCAGAATGGATGACTTGCCCCCTTTGAGCAACCTCTTTAACATCCTGCATTTCACTCCGCAATTGCGAAGTGGGGGACTTTGGAAGCAGCCATCCAAAGTCCTTAGTCCCGTTATCTGACTGGGCGTTCAGCTACATTTGATGCCGCGGTCTGGTAAAGGCAATTGAATCGACGTTGTTGACCATGACGTCAACTTTCATGGCTGTAACAAACAGATATTGTGATTTTCGAATGCCGATGCTTTGACCTTCCTCAGAGGTAACCTGGCCGGCCTGACCGTCTCTAGCCTCGTCTAGTGTGCTGTCAGCCTTGTAGTCGGCTAGTACCTAAATGAGTGAAGTCCTACTCAGCCCCAATGACCCCGTAAAAGCGAATTAACGACGTTGACGAGCTCGGGTATTGTGTAAGACGGATGAACTAATTGAGTGTGAGACATATTTGAAAGAGCACTGAGCTTTTATGTCAACCCAGTTAAAAACTCACAAATAAGCGCTGCCGTGAGAATCTTTTAGGCCGACATGTGGTTTCCTGATGGTATCTATGCTGGAATCACACATCCATACCACTCTTGGGTACTCCCTGTTCGTGCAGTGCCAAGAAATATAAACAATGAGCGCTACGGCATACCCAACAGTTGACAGATCTTTTGAAACAGACTAGATTCGCGTACCTCAATTGTTCGAATGCGGAAAAGGCAGGCCATCGTCTATTCATAGCCAAGCCTCTTGGACAAAGGGAACATGCCGATAAACCGTAAAAGCCGCGTAACGTTGCGAACAAGCCCGGAAAACGGCAGCACCAAGTGGATCTGTAGCGAGATTGGCGACAGTGGACCCCTCTGAGGCTTAGCCGTTCCAGACCTTGGACCCCTATATTTATTACGGTTGAGCCACTGACGCACCATCGTCTCTACGGTGCAGCCAATGGTTTTTCGGACTCGCTTTTCTTTTCTTCTAGAAGGCCTTTGTCGCTTACGACTGACTTGGTGCCGAATCCGAGAAATGTATGGCTTGTTCGTATTTTAATATCGCGGGAAATTTAATGATACGGCCAATGCCATTTGGAATTGTTATTTTATGTAGGTTATGCAACGTGATGCATCGTATAATACTCCTCGACAGCACCTGCCCGGTGTCTGCATAATAAGAATGATAGAATTCCCTGATTAGCACTTTCCTTTCCTGTACCCACCTCTCAGTGACTTACTCTCTTTCCAAATCGTTTCTTTTCTTGTTATTCTCTTCGTCATGGCTATCCAGCGTCATCATCCCAAGATCCAGCTCTTGGAAAACAATCCTCTCACGAAACTACTTCCTTACGGCTCTCTCATCCTCGTATGCAGCATTATAGGCATAGTCCTACTCGCCAACATCCTCGAACGATGGGTTCTCCCACGTGTACATCGAAGAGTCTACGCAGAACTCCAAGAACGCAAAGATGAACGACGACGACGCTCCTTTGTATACTTCCATGTCGGCACATTTATACTTGCATCCTTATTAGTATCGACGGCGTATCCTATTTTCGCTTTCCTTGCCGGCAATGCTCATTTCCACACGCCTGTGAGCAAAGGTGGCACTGTCACTGTGGGTGACTTCTTGTTTGTCGCGGCAGAGGTTTACAGCGCCTATTACCTTTTCGAGATGTGCTTTCGAACCAAGTTTGCAAGTTATATCAGCATTGCCCACCACATCGGTCTGCTTGTTATCACCCAGACGGCCATTAGTCTTTTCGCGGAGCCCGAGAAGCATCCTGAAGCGACACTTGAGTTTTATATGTGCATGGTCTGGGGTTAGTATGCCCATCCTTGTATCGCATCCCATGCTAACATCTCCCAACCAGGTGCTTTCGATGTCATCGTCGAGCTACCCATCTTCATTACCATGATCATCTGGCGAGTCAAGCGCGAAAACTCTGCCTTGTTATCCAAGCTTGCCTTTGGATGTTGCATTTGGGCAGTGACAGCAGCCGGTATTGAAACCATCGTGACGATATACCTTCTCAATAGTTCTTGGACTCGATGGGCTATCGAGTGGAAGATTGCTACGCCGACTGTTTTTGCGCTGTGGATTACCACGCAACTATATGGCGCGACTCGACTCTATGCGATGGGTCGTGCTGAAAGTCGCAAAGGCAAGGTTGTGTCTGATAGTCATTCGGTGTGAAATGTTCATACGGATAAGGAGTTTGGTGAAGCGTTCCGTTATCATTTTAAAATAATTCAATATCATACATGAAAATACACCATGTCTTCTCTGCCCGTAATTCGTGATGTATTCAGAAACTGCCTACTACAGGTGCATATCTCAAACACCACTGGGTGTTTTCTTCTCCTCCAAGGCGCGAAAGACAATCGCAGTAATATCCGCCGTCGCCTTACTGTCCACAAACTCCAAAACATGCTCAACCTTCATCCTACCCTCATCCATTGTCATAAGAAACATGTACTCCCCCTTCAGATTCCACTCAGTGGTTTTTCCATCTTTCAGATGGTCATGAAAATGTGCTTCAGATTTGGCCCAGACAAGGACCTGTCTCAAAGACGCGTTTGGCCAAGAATTAATAATCGTAACAGGAAACGTAGACATCACTTCCTTAATGGCGCTGACCCGAGAAATGCAGGCCTCTCGATCGAGTATTGGTAAGCTGGCAGAAGCTGGAGCCATTTCGAGCCTGAAATCATCGCTGAGAAGGGCTGCGTAGGCCTTTGTGTCCAGGGCTGTATAGGCGTCCAGGTATGTTGTCGCCGCTGCCAATAAAGTTGACGTGGTTAGTGTATGTTCGGCTGAAGACATTGCAGATGGATATCATTTAAAAGAAATCGAACGTGGGCAGTACATGGATATCACTCACAAAGTACGAAAGGTCTAGAACGCAATATTTATACCTGATCTGTATCAAAGGATTCACATTGACCCGTTCTAGATCTCGGGGACATAATACAAAAGCCGGCTGGGCGCGTGCGAGAACCCTGCTGCTGCACTCCTCGGCATTCTCACGGACGAAGATGTCCGAACATTGGATCAATTGATTCTCTGGCTCCAGCGTATGGCACCCCTTTGCCCCAACGAGGTAGTCTCAACAAGATTGGCTGTAAATTTAATTTATATGAGGATCATTTCCATAGCCTCCTTGTCACAAAGCTTCGGTCCCGTAATCGGAGGCTCCTCTCTACCCTCTCCCTCCTTCCAAGGCTTGACACTCTCCGTGAACCCAATCCTCGTCAAATGATAATTCTTATCCAGAGTACAAATCAAACAAGCTCCAGGACGCGGCTCTTCACCATCAGATCTAACCTCTGATAACATAACGACCTTGACATCAATTCCTTCTCGAACCGGTTCTTGTGTAGTTTGGCTCTCATCCAACCAGACAAGGTCTGATGTCTCACCCCCTTCCAGCATTAAAAATGCACATCTTTCCTTTGGAGGAGCAACGGTGTAGCTGCCATAGCTACCTGAATGTTGATAATCGCTGAAGTCATAGCCGCAATTAGGGAAGACCGTCCCGCGGGCGAACTTCGCTTTGATCTGGAGGTAGGCATTTGTACAGCGCCCAAAGAATGTTCCATCTGGAGCTGAAGCCTGCCATGTCACTGGCTCTGCTACTATCGCGTCATCTAATGTGCCGACGAGGCTATAGCTTCCATAGTCGATGACTGAATCCTGACTGGCCCATGACCAAGATGGTGCACGATAATTGACCGCCTTCTGGCCAGGTCCTCTGCGTTTCCAACAGAGACTTTTGACAAGTTCATCGTCATATTCACCCCAGTGACCGACCATGTAACCCATAGGTTCGATGTCATCGAGAGCTCTGGCCACGCCGCCGATGGCAACGAGCTTGTCCTCGCCGTAAGTCAAAGACCGATGGGAATAATTTCCACCTACTATATGGACGTACCAGTTGTAAAGCATGTCCTTCAACTCCTTCTTTTTTGTTTCGTCATCCTTTGCCAATTTAATGCGGTGGGCAATCTTCGGGATGGTAGAGCTCTGCCACATCCAGCGGAGTTTGTCTTCACTTTCTTGGATACCATGGTAGCACTCCCAGTAAAGCTGATCAGAAGCGTAGTGAATGATGCGTGGCGAGAGGATGCGCTCTTGCATTGTCCATCCCCGGTCTCGTAATGAGCAGTGACTTAAAAGATCGCCCATATCTCGAATGCCGTAAACTCGGTCATCAAGCCTTATCTTTGGGTCCAGAAAAATGTGGAGTGCGCTCTCCTGACCAGTAGAGAGCGTGTTGCGTATGCAGATACTCCTCTCCCTATCAAACATGGAAGTCGACCTCTCGTTATGCAGTCCCGCCTTGGCATCCTGGCTAGAAGCTGCAGAGATAGTAGCGATGGCGTTTCGATAGATAGACGCCATCTTGACAGCTTCCCTCGCCCAATCATCCTTGTCATCCTGAACAATGCAAAGACTATCGATCCAGATCCATTGGAAACCAAGGTCCCGAGTCACTTTGACTGCATCAGATAAAGTCCTAGGAAGTTCCTCGATAGAGAACTCATACTGGCGCGAATTGTGATTTTTGGCTGTTGTTTGCCAGATTGCGTCGAGATGGCCCCATCTGTAACTTAAGGCAACGTAGGGGATGCACTCGGCCGAGCCCTCGACTAATCTCAACTTGTCCGTGCCGATGATATGAACTAGTCTACCAGCGCGGTCTTGAATTGAAGTCTGCACCCCAACCCTTGTCTCATAGAGAAAGCTGATGTCCTCGCAAAGCTTAAGTCTCCGGAGTTCTGGCGTGCTACCCGAGTGTGGTGACGTGGTGCCTGCGAGGTCTTTCTCCAGCCCTTGGTCCACAACATGTGAATAATTGTCGGGGTGATCTTGGCTAAGCAGGCAATCCTTCAGCCACTCCAAGGCCTGAGTTGTTGATTCTGGACTCGAGCTATTCTCGGGTACCAGGCGTCCTGTCTTTGCGCTCAGATCTCTCGCAGGATCTCCATCAAATATTCTCACCAACAGCCAAGGGAATTCTTTTTCTTGACTTGGGTCCCGTGATGAAACATCCGAGACTATTATAGTCAAGCCCCCCTTGGGATGAGGGCGCTTACCATAAAAGACGCGAGCTTGCTGTCGAGCAAGATATTCTTCATTGTCCTCAGAATGCTTCAGCGTGCTGTCTTGTAAGCAGATTCCTTCAAGTGCTAGGCTGCATAGCTGACATGACGGTGCAGAGGCGTGAAGTTGGATCAGATTACCGTACAAGGCGAAACCCTGGTCAGAAAAAAGATCCTCTATGTTCAGCTTGGTACAGACGTCGCAGAGCCCTGACGTCATGATGGATGATCAATGGGTGTTGTAGGTCTGTAAGTAAAGAATCCAGAAGGAGGAGCGAGGTATATGTGTGATGACTGATATGTAATCCTCAGTGTTTTCAGCTCATGCCGCACGGTAAGCAGATGCCTGGTGGGCTTTTTCCACTTCCGCAAGTCTCGATGGCGGAGTTGGGCGCTAGGAATAAGCCGTGGGCCGTTGCGAAAACGCCGAGGCTAGGTGTTGAAACATAGGTGGGGCACAACTCCCTGCAATGGATTGTTCCTGGCGCTAATCTAGCGACCTAGCACCTGAAGGTTAGGTAGGTGTCAGCTCTAAATCATGATGGTTATCGTGCTATCTCGAATCCATGTCTTCTTAGTAGAAAGCAGTTAATCTAAAAACATGATCAATCAGCGTAACAAAATATTTGCTTTTTATGTCGGTGCGGGGCAACCCCTCTATTGTTGATGTTACTCTCTTTACTCAGACCGTACGAGCTTTCTCACCACATCATCGATGGGACCAATACATTGCCGGATATATTGCAGAATGTCCCGCTGACGATGACTGCGATGTTGACTATGGAACATCCTGGGACTCTATGTCGTTGCGCGAGCAGTCGAATCACGACATCGCAATACTTAAGGATCTTTGGTATGAGGGTAGGATAATCAAGCATCATGTGCCCGGATACAAGGCGACTGATGAGTTTATTCGAGGCGTTCAGGATTACACCATAGCTGGGAGTGACATCCCTTTCAGCCTCGTATTTGCCGCTCAGGTCACTCTCGACATCAACCACACCGTTGGAAAGTATGCTGAGACCTCAGGTGACAAAGTTCTCGAACAGATAATCTCCATCAATAATTCCCTCAATGATTATCTGGAATTCGAAAAAGACGCCCGTTCGGCTCCTCATCTGTCACATGAACATGAACATCAGTTAGAAAACATACAGCACTACCTCCAGCCGATATGGAACGATCCGCTATACTGTCAGAAGGCTGCTTTAGCTAAGCACATTCCCGTCCAGAAAGAAAAGCTGGAATATACGGAGAAGCATCTAGTATTGGCGAGATCACCTATCGTTGCCGGGCTGCACACGTATCACTTTCGGGCAGAAATAAACGAGCTAGGCCTGAGAGTTATGAACGCATGGGGTACACTGACCATGATGGCACACCTCTACAATGCGATGAGACAAGAGACGGCTACTCTCTGTGACTGGCCTGACATGCAGAAGATCTACGACATCTTTGGAGAAGAGCAATTCTTTTTCGGAGGGAAACCTACCAAGATGGATCAATATGCCAGTCATTTCATGATACAATTCGGTGTATCTGACACTGCGGTAGATGCTCAACTACGCAAGCCGGATAGGATTATCATTAGATGGACTTACAAGGCCGGCACACGAGATATAGAGTCACGGGCAACTGTTCATCATATCGTACAGGATAGGTACCACAAGAACAAAAGGAATGGTAAGCTCCTTGAACGGTGCAGGCAGGGATAGAATGCGGAGAGTATTCAAGAGGTAATCTCCGGTGTTCAACCAGGAGCGATGCCCAAGCAGCCGGCGATGTCAAAGGCGCCCAACAGGGGAACAGACAAGAACAAAAACAAAGCGTCACCAAACATTCGCCTTACCCTAACTCACTTTCTGACATATCTTGGCGACGCACTAGATCTCGAAAAGGAGGAGCTCGCCTTCCCTTACCTGTCGATGGACAGAACTGTCTTTCAAGTATTTCAAGCAATCAAGGAAGCATGCGATCCTGCCGTGAAGGGACAATTCCAGTCAGGCAACTCCGACAAAAAATAGGAGATACCTTTCATAGCCGGACAAATTCTGATTCTGGCACCGAAGATGGAAGTCCTCAAGTCTGCAGCTGAGGCTCTCGAAATGATGGCCCCTTCGTTCGACTCTGCAAGTCGTGAGACGGATAAGCTGATTGGACGGGACTAGAAGGTGGAGAAGGAGGAAGATGAGCTTGCCGAGTCGCAGGAAGAGCACCAGAACAGCTTACGCGGTACGGTGACGCTATGGACGAAAACATTTGATTCATGGGACACCGACCTTTCAAGAGTCCATTAGCTTTCTCCAAATGCATTAACCTTGAATAATTTCTAACTCTTGTGAACGCTATACCCGATCTCTAGGATCGAGGAAACGATCACTGTTCGGTACAGTATACGTCTCAACCCACTTCTCTTCAAGCGCAGCAATACCACCAGCAGCGATCATTCGATCAGAATCCCACATGACATAACCCCATTCTCGGAACAAACGTGGTATCCACTCCCCGAACAGATTACTGCTTGTTCCTTTCCAGATAGTCACCCAGGCCAACGGAGGGCTGTTTTCGCTGTCACCCATGAATGGCACCGGCGCTCTCTTAAATTCAGCTTCGTCGCGGGCTGAATATACCCTGTGCCGTCGTCGAGCTTGACATTGCATCGACACTGTCTCTTCGATCCATGGATCCAACAACATTTCGATGTGTTGCGCAACGAGGCTTACCAAGGTCTCGCGGTTTGCGGCGTTGAACATATCAACAAGAACGGTTAGGCCTAGAGAGCCAAGACCCGTCTTGTAAATCTCGTAACTTTCAGCTTTTAAGCAGTCATTCTTCGCGCGTTGAGAGGCGTGGCGTTGAGAGGGATGGCTTTCAATAAGCTTAGCTAGTAAGCAGTCAGTCTGGGATATCAAAAAGTGAGGCGAGGGTACCTACCCAATTCTACCTCATAAATGCTCATTCCTGGGGATAGACGAGACTCCATTAGCAGAACGTCCCACCACGTTTTGTCCAGTAGTCTGTCGTATTCGTAATTGACGAAGTCGTAAACGCACAAGACCTCCTCGGTCTCCCAGGGCTCGTACATGGCGAGGAACAGTTCCAATTTCGCATCTTCTGATACACAGGGCTGTATATACTGCTCAGGACGACCCTTGAGACCAAAGATTTTACAAAACAGCTGGTACCTGTAGAAGCCGCGGAGGATGCGCTTCATTTCCGTTTGGCTAAGGCCTCCCGACAGCGACAAGCCCTCGAAATTACCCTGAGTCCATTTCATGAACCGGGAAACCAACGGCATGACCACAGTACAGTGGAAGGCAACAATGGAAACGATGTCTGCTTTGTCGGCTAGGGCGGAGTTATGGTCGATTGGCGACAAGACGCGTGAGTGATAGGTGCTGATGAAATGGCGCATGCCCTCCCAAGTGCGCTGAGCTTCGCCCAAAACATGGTGTTGCCGAGATGCTAATGTGTTCGCCAAGTGAACAGAAACGGCATCGATGATCGTATGTCCAAGCTCCAGACCTAAGCAGTGATACAGCCATTTTTCTGGCTCCATAGCATAATCCCTGTAGAAAACAGGTGAAGCTCGTACAAGAGCCAAGAGATTTGCGATAGTATTTATGGAAGAAAGGATTGAATGTCTGACATCGTACGGAAGCTCCTCAAGACACGTCGAGCTGGCATTGTTTTGGGTAAGAGGTCGGGAGCCTGAAGATAAGCTGTCTGTGACAGCAAGTGAAGGAGTGCCATGCGGATGAATGCTGGTGATATCCATGTTGAGAACAGTTGGGATTGGGGGAGGGTCTAAGGATTGAAAAGGAAAATGCGAAGTTTTCTAAAGGCGATTTGTAGCAAGACAGCGGAGGGCTGAGCTACCGTGCATGGAAAGGCTGTAACTTTGATCGGCCTTAAGTGGTGCCACTGTATCAGAGTTTTCAACAAACATGAACAGCGGTTGGTAGGTTTGACACACACCATAAGCTTCCTTTCCGAACAAGGTTACAGTTAGACGTCTTGAAGGTTCTTTTTGTTGGCTACGCACAGAATGATTATTCTCTAAGATTTAGGACGACAGATAAAGTAGCCTAAAAGCTAGTCTAAGCTCAAATAAGGTGATCAAACCTTTCGTCTCTCATGCTCTGTGGCGAACGCTATTGAAAATTATGCCTGATGATTTAGGTTCCAGGGTCCGGAGATGCCGGCGACTGAGGACTGTAAATGGGACTCCGAGGACTCCACGGAGTACCGTAATCACTTGAAGAATCGTACGGACGCGGAAACCAAGGACTAATATCACAACCTTCCAATATCCAAAAGCCATTCTTGTCTCGATTTTCCAAGTGAAACGGCGGATCAGGATAACTGTTCTGATATAGTAGCTTTGTCGTGTGTAGGTTACCATCTAAGCTGTCCCAGACCTGGCTGTAAGTCTCTCGTTGCCAGCCTTCCCGGGGTAGAGTGGTTATATGTTGGAAAATGATGGATGGGAGCGCAAATGCACATTCGTCCAAAGGTTTGGACCATGTCTTGACTAATTGTCGAAGCTTCTGGATCATGTAGGTATACGTGATAAAACGCGATAAGATTGGTTGTTTGTCGTGTTTCTCGAAGGAGATATACAGTCGTCTGAGGGATGGAAAGTGCTGGGGGGATATGGCCTCTGTAAGGATGTTGAGATGGCTCAAATCCAAGAGAAAGTTCCTTTTCAAGCCTCGTGGATGAGATGACCTGGCAACAGAATCTTGTCCTTCAAGACTTCCATGCGGTAGTCCCTGGAGTGACCATCTGATCTCAAGGGAAGTTATTGAAGCGAGCCTTTGAGGTAGAAGAAGTCGGGTTATGTGAGATATTGTTGCTTCTCCAGACCTTGCGATTGTGTTGGTGGAGTATAAAACGTCTATAGTCTCGGCGTAAGTAC
Organism: Fusarium luffae; assembly: GCA_013184325.1. Classification (NCBI taxonomy): domain Eukaryota; kingdom Fungi; phylum Ascomycota; class Sordariomycetes; order Hypocreales; family Nectriaceae; genus Fusarium; species Fusarium luffae. The sequence goes on from JABCJV010000381.1 coordinate 24,057, forward strand.
TCTAATCAGCATTGGAGACAGAATGAAACTGAATGGGCCTTACCTTTGACGACAGGATAAAAGCCAGCCCATGATTCCCATATATCGCCGTAACGGATCGCCGCTCTTGCATGTATCAGTCCAAGGACCATAGTGATTCGCTCCACTGGTCATGGGAATCGGGGCTTGGTCTAGCACTACCAGTCGATGACAGAAGCTACCAAACCATCGCCACTCTTGATTGTCTGTGAACTCATTCTCGGCGCTGTCCGATTTGTTGAAAGATAGACCGATATGAAGACGTCGATCTCCAAAGGCTAGACGCAGAATATCGCGCCGGATGTTGGCTGGAACCTTGAACCACGGCGAAGTTTGGTACAGAGCCGTGGGCTTCTCGATTGAAGCATCTTCCGCATCGCGGAAACCAGAGGGAGTAATGGCGCGTGGTCGTGGACTCGTCAGGACGGGAAGGTCTTGTGTATTGTCTCTCCAGTTGGGCAAGGAGTCATCTGCGGGATCTGCCAACGGAGGACCTGGTGAAGACGGCAGATTGAAGCTGTGGTCTCTCGGAATCTCGTCATAGAAGCAGCAACTTCCCGTGAAAGGTGAACCTGAGCTTGACGAGGAAGGTGATGCCATATTTATTGTTGCAGTGTGCAACGCGTTCTGAACCATTTTCTGGACCGTGCGACGTCCATGCGAGTCATTACCCACGTGATGGCCATCCTCGCCAACTGCACGATATTAACCCAACATAATGTGAAGCTTCATGTACAACAGCGCCCTATGTCATAATTCATGACAAAAGATGATCCGATCTCGGGGTAATCGGTGGAAACCCCGCGCAAGGGCAATTGCCGGAAGGCGTTCCGGCAATGATCGACAGCCCCAGTCAATGCGCTGCGAACGCTACGAGCCGTGATCTGCCACTATTTGCGTTAGTGTATAAAAGATCTTTCTACTTAAAGATTGATGGTACCTCGATGTCGATCTGAAGGACTTTTTCTCTAATTTTCTTTATTTCATTAGAGGTTTGTGAGTCGGGACTCAGCAACATGTCCGCCCAAAACTCCCCAACGCCCAGTATGAAGAATGGAGATGAGCCGATGGGAGGGGAAGGTCGGGTTTTTGTACCACCAGACATAGATAATCGGATCAAACGAAAGGTAAGTTTCATCAATCCCAATTTTGAGGTAATCGCTGTTAAATATCAATTCAGCTCGACCGGCGCGTTTTGCCCATCGTCTGCTGTCTTTATGTTCTGTCATACTTAGATCGCGGCAACATAGGCAACGCCAAGACGGCCGGCGCCCAAGATTCACTGGGTCTCAGCTCCTCGCAGTGGGCCTGGGTTCTGAACTCGTTCTACATCGCATACATTCTGTTTGAATGGACTACCATGTTTTGGAAGATTTTCCCTGCGCATATTTATGTGTCAGGTCTGTGTATTTGGTAAGTCACATATTTGCCTGATGGAAGATTCTTACTCATTAAGAAACAGCTGGGGAACAGCTGCCATGTGCTCGGGCGCAGCGAACAACATGGCTGAATTGGTGGTTACTCGAATATTCCTGGGAATATTTGAAGCAACATTTGGCGCTGGAGCTCCGTACTTCTTGTCGTGCATATACAAGAGAAGCGAGCTGGGGCTTCGGATGTCTATCTTACTGGGCATGTCGCCACTTGCGAATACTTTCGCTTCGAGTCTGGCATACGGTATTACCCATATCACTGGATCTTTGGAGCCATGGCGATGGCTGTTCATTATTGGTAACAACAATCGCCTTGCATGTCGATGACCATACTAACCCTTTGTTCAGAGGGAGCACCGACAATACTCTTCGCACCAGTAGTCTACTTCTTCCTGATCGACTCACCATCAACAGCCAGGTTTCTAAACGAAGACGAACGAAAGCTCGCCGTTCAACGACTGCAACTCCAAGACAACACGGCGAAAGAATCCGTCAGCTGGAAACAGGTCTTGGCTGGAATGATCGACTACAAGAATTACATGCACGCAGTCATGCACTTCTGCTGTAACTTCTCTTTCGCAGCGCTATCCAACTTTCTTCCCACCATCGTCAACCACATGGGCTATGATTCTGTAACAGCACAAGGTCTCACCGCCCCTGCTTACTTCGCCGCGTTCCTGCTGTGTATAGCTGCTGCGTTCTTCTCGGACAAGTACGGATGTCGTGGGTTTATCGTTGCGGGTTTTGGTGCGATGGGTGCTGTTGGTTATGGTCTTCTTGCTGGCGTGCAAGATATTGAAAAGACGGGTCCGAGATATGCTGGAGTGTGGCTTGCGGCTTGTGGAATTTTTCCTGCCTTGGCTATGAATATCACTTGGCTGCTCAACAACCAGGGAGGAGATTCGAAGAAGGGAGCTGGACTTGCCATCTCACTTATCATCGGCCAATGTTCGTCTTTGATCAGCAGCACAGTGTTTCCAAAAGAGGATGCGTAAGTTGTACTTCTTCTGTCATATTGCTACTCCAGCTAACACCGTTATAGTCCTTTCTTCACCACAGGCTGCGCAATCGGTTGCGGCATGAGTGGAAGTATCGTTGTGCTATCTCTGATTATGCACTTCTTGTTGGACAGAGAGAACAAGCGCAGGGATAGGGTATACGGTCCTGTTGATCCGAATGCTGAGATTGATGTTTCGGAGCAGGGCGATTATAACCGCCAATTCCGATACATGACGTAGCAGCTTTTGGTGCCATCAAAATAGCTCGGAGTGGAAGGGAAGGACCCTGGCTGGGTAAATGATAATGACTATTATACTACCAACTATGTCATACATGTTCAGCTCCCACATCATCAGCGTATCTAACGTCTAGCGCCATTGCCATGCCCCTCGCCATATGAACCAGCATGTGACAATGCAACGCCCATATGCCAGGGTTATCGGCTACCAAGGCCAACACGACATGCCCTCTTCGCGGCACACTGACCGTATCTCGCCGCACCGGATACTCAAGATTGAGGTCATTCGGTGGCGCCTCTCCCGTATGTGGGTTATAGCTTCCCCAACTGTCACGACCAGGATTTCTATATGAAGATAGAACATAGAAGGAATGACCGTGGAGATGAAAGGGGTGGGCGCCATCGTCAAGGTTGTTGATAACAATGTCAACTCTTGTCGGTTGACCTGGCCTCATAGGAATAATAGAAACGAGTTGGTTGTCGTCCCAGGAAGATCGGTTCTGTGACATGAGAGGGGGGATTTGAGGTTTCCAGGACGTGTGGTTAATGAAGCTGACAGGCTCGTAATTGAGATGTGCGAGCTTCTCGGTCTTTGCATAGAGAACGATAGTTTGCTGTGCTTTGTCCGGTATGTCAGTAACTCTCGTTGCCGCCTTAAGCTCTACTGAATCGAGAACCTGGACCTTAGTGACGTTTGTAACTGGGTTGACTTCTTCGGTGCTATACTCTCCTACATCCTCGGCGGAGGCTGGAAAGGCTTGTATCGGATCCAATGATGGGTTTGGATATTCAAAATCTCTGCTCGGCCATCTCGTCAGCATTTGCATCATCGATATTCCCACCGTTTCTGGGAACTTACTCCCCATCCATATATATAACGAGTTGGCGACTGTCTGTATGATCTGAGTCCCATCTGACAATGAAATCAACTCGTTGGCCGGGGTAAATAATACCGACGGATTCCACCGCTTGGGACTGAACACCAGAACCCCCATCGACGAACACTGGTTGAATAGTGGCTCCCTCTAGACCAACACTAAAGCCGGCGATTGACCCAGTGTTCACAACTCTCAACCTCATAGTGACACTCAGAGATTTGAATAAGGGTTTGACTTCAGTTCGCGCTACCTGCGAACAGTTGAGAGGCCGTGCAGGAGCCGCCATAGAACAGTTAAACCATCCCTGGCCATTCACCAACAATGAATCCGGTACGGGTTCGTTCCCCCGACTACTGGCGTCTGCGTACCAACGCAGCACCTCAGATTGGTTTCGATGGAACCAGTCACCGACCATGATCAGATAGTCTTCTTCAAAAGCGTTGATGTCGCTTGGGGAGTGTACGACCAAACCTCCCCATAGTCCATCCGCGCGCTGGAGATCAGAATGGCTGTGCCACCAGAAAGTGCCATGCTCGTTGTCGCCTATCGTGAAATTGTACGTGAATGATCTGGCAGGAGGTATTGGGTCTTGTGTAAAGCCCACAGCTCCGTCCATAGCATTCTGGTTCTTGAGGAGAAGACCGTGCCAGTGCAATGATACACCTTCGTCCTCGAGGCCATTTCTGACATGGACTATCATTCTATCGCCAGATCTGGCTTCAATCAAGGGCCCCGGAAACTGATCTAAAGACAGGAATTAGTCAAAGCATTGGGCTTGCAGACGGCACCTTACCGTTGACAAGATATACTTGCTTCTTTACACCGTCGGGCGATCTGAGTCCCGAAGTGATGGTCCAGTTGAACACAAGTGTTGTGGGCGGGCGAGATGCATGTTCCTGTGGATGTAACAGGTAGACAAGCTGTTCGGCTTCCCTATTGTCCACCGGCGGAGTTCGTCTGGTGTGTAGTATAGCTACTAGGCCAAGCGCGAGAACGAGGACCATGAAAATGAAACCTGCTCTTAATCGTGTGCTGCATGGCCGCCTGACAAGAGAGAACGATGATCGCCCATAGACTGAACGCAAGGATGGATCATTTCGAAGACCTTTGCTCCCATCGGGTACATCAAACTCGTCGAGTAATGCATGAGCTTCTTCAACGTGGGCGACCATGGTGAATATTCCTTGTTCAAATGGGTTGCTTGACAGCAACAAAGTCGGGTCCTTTTGTAAGAGAAGATAGATGCGACAATCTCAAGGACCCGTATCTGTGCCGGATATCCGTTTGGTACTCCAAACCGCTCGAAATGTCGGTGATAGGTGCGTTGGAGGGAGTCATGACTACTGGTGAGATAGCCCACGAGATCGATTGTTAGCAGTTGATTGGTTGGCTTGGCACGTGAAATGCACTACGATAAAGTAGGTGGCCCAACCCAGTGAAGATCTTCAAGGCGACACTCGCGATGCTCTTCATGACTACATCTCTTTTCTTTCAGTAAAATGATCTCGACTTGAAACGTGGGATCAAAATCTTTTCGATCGTCGCCTCGAGATCTGCTTCAAGCATCATCCCATTTTTCTCCACTTGCAGAGTAACATCTCTGAGCGACCTACCTAGCCAAACAAGAGCGATACCGAAACAGATATATATACTCAACATGCGTCAATTAATAGAACTAGCAATTATCTGGCTCCTGAACTTCTTCCGGGATCCTTCATGTTCACTCAAGATGCTGTTCCTACGAGCGTCAGGCTGGATCATTGCATCCCTTCTAGCAGCTACAAGGCCTGCCGCGACAAAAGGCCTTGCCGATATCGACCATGTTATTCTATTTATGCAGGGTACGATAAATTGGTCTATGTATTTTGTCGAATAATGCTGATGATTTGACAGAGAACCGTGCATTTGACCACTACTTCGGTACCATGCCTGGAGTTCGCGGCTTCGCAGACCCAAACATGCAGAGCACCACCTGGAAACAAAAGGTCACTCCACAGCAAAGCAAAGACACAGATGCTATCACGCCTTGGTACCTGAACTACCTTGGAGGCACATGGCCAGAAGCCACTCAGTGCATGAGTGCTGGTTCCAACGGCTGGGATGCCAACCACGCTGCTTGGAATAACGGAGCCAACGACCACTGGGCTATGAACAACACGCCCTACAGCATCGGCTACTATAAGCGAGAAGATCTTCCTGTCCACTTCGCATTGGCAGAGGAGTGGACTGTTGGCGATATGTATCAAGAATCCGTCATTGCTTCAACCAACCCCAACCGTGTCATGTGGATCAGCGGATCTATCAATGTCCCCGGTTCTCCTCAAGATAAGGACGAGGGTGGTTATCCATATATCGACAACAACGAGACGCCTGGCTGTGATAAACAGGGTATCAACTGCTATCCTCTCAAGTGGACCACAGCTGCAGAGAAATATGAGGCTGCTGGTGTATCATGGAGCGTATACCAGGACGCCGACAACTTTGATGACAATCCTTATGCATGGTTTGAGCAGTTTCAGACGTCCAAGAAAGGATCCAAGTTGAACGAGAAAGGAATGAAGGGTCAGTCACTGGACGCTTTCTTTTCTCAGGCTGCGGCTGGAACACTCCCAGAAGTCTCGTACATCGTCGGGCCCATGCAGCTATCAGAGCATCCTCCTTACTCACCCAACGACGGCTCATGGTTACAAAGAAAGGTCGCCGAGGCCGTCATAAACTCACCGAAGTACTCCAAGTCTGTACTGATTGTCTCCTATGACGAAACTGGTGGATGGGCAGACCATGTCGACCCATACCATGCCCCCGATGGAACACCAGGCGAATGGATCGACGACCCCTACGGAGAAGCAGGCCACACACCCATCGGCCCGGGCTTCCGCGTGCCATTCTACATAATTTCTCCCTTCACTCGCAAAGGTGGTGTCTATACCGAGCACTGCGACCACACATCCCAGCTATCCTTCATCGAGAAATGGCAGGCTGCCAAGGGTCGCGACGTCAAGACGGAAGAGATGGTCCCCTGGCGTCGGGATAACATGGCCGATCTTACCAATGCTTTCGACTTTAGGAATCCCGATTACAGCATTCCAGACTTGCCTGATGCGCCTGAGCCTCATCGGAATAGTAAGGGAGATTATGACGGCTCTTCCCATTGTGCGAGTCTATATGGGAATGGTCGGCCGGATGTTCCGTATACTGATGAGGCAGCGAAAAATGACACTGCGAATTTGGCGGAGAAAGGGTACAAACCTGTTCGGGGATTGCTCACCGAGGGGCGGAATATCGTCCTCGAAGCATATGGGCAAGCTGTCAGTATCTCGTCAAGTGGCGGCGCTCTTACTCTAAGTAAAGCCACAAAGAACCACGATGATATCCAGCAGGGTTGGGTTATTCATGCTGTGCAGATCGGCGGCAATGACTTTGCCATGTCATCTGTGAAGAACGATTTGTATGTCTGCGACGGCCTGAAGCTTTGCAAAGACTCCAAGTCCGCTGTTATCTTCACGGTCGGATTCGAATCGAGCAACGGACACTCGTTCAAGGACAAGAAGTCTGGGCAGTATCTGGCTGGTGGAGAAGAAGGTCAACTGGACTGGCAGAAGAGCGAAACATTTTGGAAGGCTTTCAGTGTTACATACTAGACTATCCAAGCGTATGGACATGAATTTCCATTCTAATCACTCTATTCTTTGCCTCTCAAGCCTTGCGGAGATAACATTTCGTGGCGGTGAGTAACTCCGGTCTTTCAGCCAATAGCGGCGAGTCGCCTCCAAAACAGATCTTACTGTGCATGAGATGGCACCGCAAATGACCCATCTTTGTTCACAAAGTCCGGACTTCTCCATGGGGAACCTTGTCCTGGATGGATTTTAAGTGAAGAACAAGGTCAGGGGAACAGTTGGCTTCGCACTTTACCAGTGAGTTCATTCAGTGCTCGTCAAACTCGACTTTCGCAGCTATGTCCACACCTAGCCAGACCAACGCCCAACAAGTCAGAGACTTTGTCCCGACAACGCATGACAAGCCATATCCAGCCATAGACCCAACGAAGGCCACACTGCCAGAGAATTATGTCCTTTGCATCATTGGAGCTGGCGGTGCAGCAGGGGCAGGTCTCGCCAGATCATTTGCCAGAGCCGGCGCATCCGGCATGATTATTGCCGCGCGAACAGAAGCGACGCTCGAAAAAACAGCGAAAGAGGTTGGGTCTATTAACAGCTCGACCAAAGTTGTGTCGGTAACTTGCGACATCAGCGTAGAGGCAGATGTCGTCAAAATCGCCACAGCCGTTAAGGAACAATTCGGCGGCAGGCTGGATACTGTTATCGTCAATTGTGGCTTTTCAGGCCCTTTGTCGAAATCGACTGTTCTGGAAGAAGACGTTGCGGATGTCCAGAAAGCTTTTGCTGTTCACTGTACAGGTACATGGCTTACTGCTCACCACCTTCTACCATTCCTTCTTGAGGCTCGCAGCAGCTTCATTGTCATTAGCTCCATCTCGGCCCAAGGTATCAGCGGCTTTGGCACAACATCACATTACTGCGCGAGTAAGCTTGCGCAAGCTCGCATGGTGGAGATCATTCACGCCCAGTATGCTGAGAAGGGGCTGTTTGTTGCTAGTGTTCATCCTGGTGGAATGAAAAGCGAGTTTTCCATGGCGGCCTCCCAGGATATCCAACACTGTGAGTCACATATCGATGTTAAGGGACATGACTAACCAGGCTCAGTGCTAAATGACGACCCGGATCTTGTCGGTTCCTTTTGCGTCTGGCTAAATAACACTGAAGGTGTGGAAAAGCGAAAGGAAGCTTTGAACGGACGGTGGCTGTCTTGTAAATGGGACGTCGGTGAGCTGGAAGATAAGTACGCTGTCATCAGAGAACGCGATCTACTCCGGTTCAGAATGGCAGTTGAGTAGGTCCATGTATTGCATTTGCTACCCTATGGTGAGTATGAAACAGTCATTTTGCAGTCGCTTAGAACAGGTCAAGCATCATTAGCCTTCTCTCTTTCACATCCATTTTACTCAAGCTTTCAATCTCTGCCTTCTTCAACGCAATGAACCACTCAACATACTCCCGTCCCAAGACCCGAGTCGCCCAAGTGAAGTCATTTTCAAGCTCTTTCAGCGCTTCCTCTAGCGAGGTTGGAAGAAGTTTTGTCAATCCCATCTTCTCTTTCTCTTTTTCGGAGTAGAAGAGGGTGAATTCTGTAGTATGGTCAGCCGATGTAGATTAGATGGCTTCGAAGTGAAACTTACTGGTAGCGGCCTCAATCTGGAGAGGCTTTGGATCAAGTAAAGCGCCCATGACGCCAGCGACCATGGCGTATGGGTTCGATGTTGCATCATTAACCCGAACTTCCCAGTGATTCTTAGTAACTCTTCTGACTGGCATGTCCCGGTTATTGTCACCCCAGCCGACAATACCGCCAGTGCACATTTTCCCAACACCAACTCTTTCGTAAGAGTCAGTTTGTGCCATGCCAATCGCCGTCAAAGCAGGTATATGGCTCAGTAGTCCACCCATGGCTGCGTCCGGGTCCCAAACCTTGTCTTTGGTCGTCGTCGTGGCAGAAATGTGAATATGCTGTCCACTCTTCTGACCCGTTTCCCCTTCGTAAGGCGTTGGATAGAACGTAGCTACCATCTTCTTCGCATGCGCGAAAGTCTTAATGAGCTCGACAGCATAGAAATATGCATCGACAGCCTCTACCGGAGGTAGTGGTGAGAGAGCGACTTCGTAGGCCGATACCCCGTACTCCTTGACAGCTTGCTCAACTTCAATGCCAGCTTCCGCCAAGCCAGTGAGGACCTCACTTATTACTGGCCAGACTCTGGATCGAAGAGTTTTAGAAGTGTGGGCTACTCCCGCAGTCCCAGCCTCTGCAGCATCCAGCGTTCCAGGTTCAAGCAAGCAAAATTCCAACTCCATACCAACCAAAAACTCTAGTCCCTCCAACTTCTTAGCTCTCTCGACCAGATTCTTCAAATTTTGCCTCGCATCGGTATTCTGAAACGCGACGTTGCCGAAACAAACGGCCGAGTTTGAGCCACGCCTAGCGACCTTAAGTGACGAGACATCAGGCCAGATTTTGCCAGACTCTATGAAATGCGGCATGATTTTGGGGATGAACTCTGCGGAAGTGGTAACGCATGTGTCGAGGGGTGCGCAGCTGAGATATCCATTTGTTTCAATGATTTTCTTGAAGGTTTTGACGGGGACAAGTCTTGTTCTGAGAACACCGCAGATGTCGACCCATTGGAGAATGACAATTTTGACGGATGGATGCTGGGACCAGAAGTCCTGCTTAGCGCTCGATGAGCTTGCCCTGCTAGTCATGCTTGGGCCGCTACGTCGGGAAAACATGGTGATGAGGAGATGAGGAAGACGGTGATGCGCAACCACGGCTTCGGGGCTACGCTGATATTTATACGTAATAAGATATATGTTGATGCAATGCTGGCAATTGTTTCTGCCTGTTTACAATTGAGCCGCAGGATCATACACCCTTCTTCATGCAAGCGGCTCACCAGTAAGCGCTAGATAAGCGTGGTCAGATGAGGCGGCAGATAGCCAGTCAAATACAGCAGCAGCTTCAAATTCCCCGAAGAAGGTCAACTCCGTAGGAATTCATTTCTGACAGGATGCTGACACACAAGTTCAAAATGCAGTGATCAGCGGTTTGTGGTATCCTGTTGACGAGAGTGCCGCATAAGCACAGCTTTACAAGCAAAACACCACTTGCTCGAACTGGTCCGTTATCAGTAAGCGGAAGATTTGTTCTCGGTGACCGAGCCGCTGATGGTATCAAGTTATATGGCTACCTGAACAGGCCGAAAGTGGCCAGATTGACTTATCTCTTATACTCCCAGGGATGGATTCCGTAATCTCTCTGATTAAGCACAGGAAGAAACGTACATCCTCCATCCATTTTTTTCAGTTTATGGTTCTCTGCCGCAATCGATGGAGTTGCCAATCATGATGTCTTGATGTCCGACAGAGTCAAAGGCTACAATCACTACAATTACTCAAGTTACATGGACCTCATACGATGTGCTTGTTCCTGTATTATGCCTTCAAAGCAATTGGGGTATCCACTCAACGCGATGAACTGGGATTAAAGGACATAAATCCTCGAATGTTAAATCGAGGGGTGAAGGCCTGTTCCTGTACTATCATCAGTCATGAAAAGGAAATGAACGTTTGTTCACTGTCACAAAGGTATCGCCCGCCACATGTCTGCATAAATGCCGGGAACAAAGACCTCTGATACAAAAGGGTATGTAACACAAGCATCATAATGTGAAGTGAACAGTGCACATGGAATCTTCAACTATTCAACGAACACGCCATTCTTTTCCTATTTCTTCAAGTTTTGTAAAAGTATAAAGCCTTGGCAATCCTCCACTCTGCCAAGAAGAATTCCCATCACACTCATCTTCACTCTTGCATCTGGTATATCGCCTTCGCAACATCTCACAACACATACACACACTTACAACACAGAAGAAACATTTAGCAACCGCAAAAATGGATTCATCTCCTATCTCCACTCCTCCCCGTTTCACCTCTCCTCCTCCTTCTCCCAGTCCTGTCTCTCCCAAGCAGGCCTGCTCTATCTCTGTTAACCCTAGCATTCCCCACCACGACCTGGGCAAGAACTACGGCACCTGCAACTGTACTGGTTGTACTGGCTGCACCGGCAAGATCTATTGTATCTCCAGTCAGCAGTGTTACGACTGCTACTGCAATTGTGCTGTCTAGATGAGGACTTATGGATGGGTGTTGGAGCGTAGGTGGGATGGTGGGTTGAGCCTCAGGCCTCGCGGGCTCGAGGCTAGGTAAAGGCTTGCTGGATATCACGAGGCCGGTTCTCTGTGATTGAGACTGGTTTCCTTTTTCTTTCGTGTTCTGAGATGGTGAGTGTCTCTGCAGATAGCATTGTTCCGCAAGGAGCAGTGGTTAACAAGAATAAAGATCTCTTTTTTTTGTTTCGATTGCCTTAAACCATTTTTTCCAACAAGTCAATAAGTGAATGTTTGCCATCAAATCATTAACCAAATATCTTTCATTTCAAAGACTTTCAATGTCCAAGAGAATACCGTGCACACTGGTCGAAGTTGAACCTATGCGTCAACCATCCGTTGACCCTGTCTGAACTGATTTTCGTTTTGCTGGACTAATTTGCGGATATATTTTAGTCTTGCGCACGGGTCGTAGTAGTTCTGTCGAGAAGCAGATTCCCCAAAGCGTTTTGACAAGCCAACACACTGGCAGTCTAAGGACAGGAACAGCAGACATTGGCAAACGCCACATCGACCGTCATGTCCCTGTCATTCCCAAATTTCTTAAGCAGTGTCTCAGCCGTCTCTTGACGCTCGTTGAATTGTTTAAGCTCTCCAAGCTCCTCAGATAATTCATCTTTGTTTTTTACAAGCTCCAGCTCTTCCAAAGCAACACACTCTGCTTTTTTGACCAACTCGCAACCGTGGGATATGTAATACTCGAGGTTTCTCTTCCGCTCCACTATCTCCTTCATCCTCTCATCAATTCTCAAAATCGTAAGATAGATCTGTGATATACGAGGCCGACTTTCTAACATCCCTGATAAGCGTTCATAATATACCCAGTTCTCGTTCTCATCATAGCAAGCAGGAACAGAGATCTGGGTGAAATCTACCCACCGGACGTCCCGGTCCTGAAAAGGGTTCAAAAGATCAAGGTGCAGTATATCCAGTTGACGGTTGAAGTACCCGATTTTGCCACGTTCTTGACAATGGTAAGGTGGAGGTTTCAGGCGACATGCATGACACTGGCAACGCAGGAATGTAGTCAGTACCTGGCATGCGACATGACGAGATTCCTGACAGATACTGAGCGCGACGGGTGGCTTGGGCGATATGATCTGAGTTCCGTGGTACCGGGGTTTTTCGCAGATAATCTTTGGGATTGCTTTGTGGATTTGTGGACCTGGTAGGCTGAATCTCCAGATCATATAGCGAACTTCAGGCGGAAGACGCGCGAACTCGGTCGGCTTGTCGTGATCATACGAGCAAGTGCTTTGTGGTGTGGTTTCTTCGCTAGTGATAATGGAACTCATACTGTTGGTGGTTGGGGGTAAGGGATTGGACTACTGACAGCCTGGAAGATGAAGAGCTATTTATCTCACTTGTCACATTGTTAACGTTGCACAACTCGCGATATCATCGTGGGCTCCGAACCTTGATTAGCGATAAGGTTCGAAATTTGTAAACATCACCGTGATAGGTCATTGAGTACGCCATTTAAGAGTATTCTTTTTGGATTTGTATGTCATCGCCCGAACTTAAACAAAGAGGACTCTGTGTCATTGAAACCTAAAATGCATAAGAGAAAGTCTCAGATACCATACTCCAGACGGGATACTCGGGGTTTGCTTGTGACACATCTGGTGAAAAAGATGTCCGCAATGCGTCCTTGATAAAACAACACTTTTGATCACACAAACTGTGATTCGACAGCTCCAGACGGGATGTATTTATGCAAGCGCCTATTGCGCAGCAGATTGAACCTCATGTTATCGTAGGGCAGAAATGTCTTGCACAAATCCGAGTCATGATACTTTACAATCGTTACTCGACCGATGGCAGCCTTGGATATTACTACCATTTTCAAGCCAGGGGAGGATCTCGCTATAGTAGCAGCTGAAACAAAAGATCAGCGAGAAGGTACAAAGATATACTAGATATCATTGAACTCGGTAATAATAAGAATGTCAAGCTCACAGCCACAGGCGAGATTGGCCCCTAGGAGCATAAGAGACGAAATAATTTGGTCACTCTATGATAGCCTAGATTAGTAGTTAGGCTACTTTGTTTTGGTAGTCTAAGCCTTGAGGATATTTCTTCTGAGCGGTGAAAGATTGTCATCCCTTTTTGCTGGCCCATATATCGTGGCTGATTGCGCTGCTCCGCCTTGCTTGCTTACCGAACAAGGGTTCGCTACTGACCGAGCCCTGGTCAGATCTGTGAAGACACTCGAGCCACAATGCAATTCTACATGACTGCACTCCAGATTCAGCGACCTTTTCTTTTTTCGAGCTAGCAGAGTATTTTGTCGTTGCTAGTTCTACTAAAATAATTGCATCATTGTCCTGAACAGTAGAGATCGTCACCGTTGTTCACCAGCCAATCTTACACGATCCACTGAATTAGTGGACTCGTCAGGCTGACTGACCACTAAGTGGTAATAGCTTCGGAGAAAATATGGAGGATCAAGGGTTCGTCACTCCGTCTGACAGGATGGAAATCCAGAAGGATGCAACGAGGCTGTGAAGCGAGTTGATATTTTAAGAAATCTGACGGTAAAAGATTTTCCGATATTAATATTACGTGACAGTCCCTTTCTTTTGGCAATGCCAAAGAAACACAAACTTTCTTTCTAGAAGCTGCAACTAGGTCGAAGGCCCTTTTCTCATCTCATCTCAGATCTAAGATTCGACCACATTAATATCCGATATGGCTTCACGTCGCCCCGATCTAGCCCAATACCCCACCGGCTTTACAATTCTCCGCATCTTCCAAGCAGTCCTCAGTATCATCACCATTGTGGTGACATCTTTCACAATCCACGCTATCGTGCTACCAGGAAACGCCTTATTGACCGTTGCTGTATGTTCATCTCTTTCAAAATGTTTACCAACTTTCACTGACAACTTAAATATAGAGCTCGTTCACTCTCATAGTCTCACTATGGGGAGCTTTCGCACACTTGTCGTTTAGTCGCTGGTTCAGCTTCCGCGCAGCTTTCGGTCTTGATGCAATCCTTACTCTTCTATGGGGCATCGCGATAGCCGTTCTGGGTACTCAAACGTCGATTATGTGGATGTATGGCTCAGATTACTGCGAGAGTCATAAGTGTCCTGAGAATTTGCGATCTATCAGTCGCTTTTATGCATATGTTTTTGCCATTTGCTTTGGCCTTGGCGTCATCGGCTTGTAAGTTGACACATTTCTCATGCCAACAACATGAGGCTAACATCATTTAGTATTTTCTCTTGTGCAACTCTTGTCTTTCATGGGGTTGTCAGTTGCCGTTCGCATAAGTATAACCAAATTGGTACGAACAAGGAGGCTGTACCAGTTATTGTTACGCCTGAACATCCCCAGGAATCTACTTCATACCAGGGAGCGGCTGGGTATCAGTCACTAGCATAGTTCTACAACAATGACCATAGAGTTTAGATTAATAGATGTTAACTTATGTTTTATTGCGTATTAGCCATCCTTTTATTTATGTTGGGTGAAGAAGAAAATGTTTTGGTCAGCGAGCTATGATGGTCAGATTATCGCGTATCGATAAGATCACGATAAGATGAATATCGATAAGATAATGTCACCTACCCGACACCATTGACAGCAACTGCGAATTTTAGCCCAAGAATCAGAGAATCAACGTCGCGTAGGTGTTCCATATCCCATATCTAC
>JABCJV010000382.1:0-56316 GCA_013184325.1 Fusarium luffae
CACCCAACTACTTCCCGACCCCTCCCCTCCACCAGAAATTCTCCCAAGTCTGGTGACGAGCCTTTGAAGCTTGAAGTCACCATGCTCTTTCCAGGTTTTCACGAGCTTATCACTGGGGCATCTCCTGAGAATTCTCCTGAGGATACTGATGAGGACGGCCCTAAGAACGCTGTTGAAAACCGCCGTAGCCAGAGGAGTCATGCCAGAGCCTCAGCGATCTTCTATGGCGCTGCAAAGCAGGGAATCGGCAGCTATATCTATCCTGATTCTCAAGTGGGCGTCAAGCTCATCAAGGCTCACCCTGCCAATTCTCAGCACTATATTGGTCTCCAAGTTATCTTCCCTCGCTCAACTGGGGACGGTACTTGGTATGAAGGCAACAACCCTGACAGCCTGAAAGTCTCCAGCAGCTACACTATTACTTCACGATACCCCGAGGGCACCAGGATTGTCACCAAGAAAGTGACCGACGAAGAGTTCCAGACGATCAAGCCTCTTGTCACACATTACAAGGGCGCAAACGACTTTGTTTTCATTCAAATCGAGCTCCCAGACGGCCAATATCCCGTGCTTGAAGGCGTTGGTCCTTTTATTCCAAAGATCCTCCAGCACCGACAGGTTATCGAAGATGATGATGTCATCGAAAACAAAGAGCGACTAAGCAGGATTTTGTTCAAGCAGCGATTGACACTTCTCACCCGTTCCAAAGATATCTCTGCTCTTGACGATTTTACGACAACTCATGACCTTGATTACACTCCGTTCACATACGGTTATGGTTCCGAATCGTAAGCCAAAGCTTCATCCGATTCATGAGATTGTGAATGCTAATGAGATCAGGAGATTTCAGTGGAAAGTCGACAATTATGAAACATGCCTCGAAGCCAACAGGGGAGGCCAGTTTTCCGCCATGACTCATTATGACAGCGCTCAACTTCGCGATACAGCCCTTGAGATGCTTCATATACAAGAGTTCTACACCATCAGGCACGAGTTAGCCGCGTTGACCCTGGACCGACAACCCATCCGCCTTTAGAAGACACGGAATGTTATGTTGGGACTCATTATTGCTGGCGAGGCCTGGGTATGTTGGCCACAGACCTCTGTCCATCTGTGAAAACTTGCTAACATTGTCGTTCAGATGGATAGGAACGCTCAGATACTGGGGCGCTGCGTCTCCAAGGCAGGTAGCCAATTTCTAGTTCATGTGTTCTGCCCTCGGTTTGACGAAAGCCATTACACCCAGACTAACGAACTCCACCCACCGGAAATCGAGGAGTTCACTCCTGAAGAAAAGCTCAAGGAAGATTGCGAACGAGACAACCCAGTCAAAACTACGCAGCCAAAAGCTTCGCGAGCTGCCGCCGTTGCCGTGTACAGAGCCATAACGCTCCCCAAGATCTCGGAACTTCTCGATGGCATTGAATTGACAGGAGCTATCCCCGTTCATTTATCGAGAAAAGATAAATTGCAACCTGGAGACTACGAACCAACTGTGCCCGAAACATATGCACAGGCACAAGCGGTTCCGGAGGACCAACAATACACGGCTGCATTCTACTGCAGCTCTGGCGTCAAGAATGGAATGCGCCGTGTCGTTGCTGTCCGTCGTTTGCGCCCCGATGCTCGACTCTGGCCGTCAATTGCTGATCCCGACGAGGAAACCCGAGCGAAGTTCCGCCAATTCTTGACGGGAAAGGGTATGAAAGTTCAGCAACCATTTCCTGCCCAGTTGCAATCCGACGACCGTCTTCCTCTCCCTACTATTCCCAAGTTTAATCTGTTGGACATCACGATTGAGTCTCAAGTTCTGGACTTGTGTTTGTCTCAATTAGATGAAAATGACAGAAAGCGATTCGAGAAGTATTTTTCCTGCCTCTACTACCGAATGGCGGTTGTCTCCGGCCCAGCCGGCTCCGGTAAATCCCATGTTGCTGCTGTCATCGCAACTATGCTTGGATTCAGCCGAGACTTTTCTACTGCTGTTGTCACGGCCCCCTCAAACATTGCTTGCGATAATATTGAGGAACGTATCTCTACAATGTCAGACGATATTGCCCAGAAAGCTGTGTCAAGCGGCACCACGCTCCGGAAGACCATGTCAGTCCGTGGTTATGGAATCGACAGGGAGGTCAGAAAGCTACTCACTCTATTGAATGGTCGCGACATCCGAGAACATAGTGAGCTTGACCCTTCTCCTTGGAAGTTTCGTCACTCCTTGTGTTGGTGGACGGCTCGCGCTTTAGGCTTGGAGGTCGAAGGCATCGATGAGCTAGGCGAGAATGAGAACGAAAGTCTGATGGCCTTACACGCCAGACTCAAATCTCTTCTCAAAAAGAAGGGTCCCGCGCCCGAGGCTGAAGGTGAGTACGGGAACCTTGAGGAGACAGCTCAACAGATGAAGGCGTTCGAAAGTTTTGCAGACCTTGTACGAATCGCCAGAAAGCGCATGACGGTTGAGGAGTATGTGATCCAGCAACAGACTGCGGGCAAGCCCCTTTCCCTTCGCCACGATATCTCACGACTCATGAAACTGGTGGTAGACTGCGCCAATTTTGTTGTTGTCACCCCAATCATGTCAGCCTCGCAGCCGTACGAGAGCTTCAATTACTGGAAAGCCAAAGCTGTCTTGTTCGACGAAGCCGCCGGCATGCATCGAGCAGACGGGCTTCTGGTTTACGGCAACTCCATCAGACCTGCTGTGATCTTCGGAGATGAGAAGCAGCTACCTCCGGTCCTCCTGAGTATGGGCGACAGACGGGATGATGGAACTGCAGTCAACCGATTTGAGCAGGATGCCAAGATTTCTTGGCTTTCGTGGATGCTTCATTTACACATCCCTGCTTTCCATCTCTTCACTCAGCATCGAATGGCACGTGGTATGTTTGACATGGCGCTGGAACTGACATACACGCATTTGAAGGACCATTTCTCCTACAGTCGTTCATGCGAGCTCAGCAACTTCCCGTACGCGAACGCCATCCGAAACTTCATCAATGCCGAACACAATCTTGGTTTGCCAGAGAACACCATGTCACCCATTTTTGTCGATTGCCAAAATTGCCCCTGCCGCGAGGATCCAGTATCGAAGTCCCGATACAATCCCCACGCGACTGCCTGCATGATCGTATGGCTAGAGAAATTTGTCGACGCAGTCAACTTCCCACCAAAGAAGATCGTTGTGATCACTCCATATCGCGCCAACATGCTCCTCATCCATAGTGAGCTCAAAGGCAGTCTTGTCTTGTCGAAGGCCCAAACAGCAATCATCGAATCATACCAGGGCCATCAGAACGAAATGGTCGTCCTCTGTCTTGCTGTCGACAGGAACACCGGGCCCTGCTTTGTCGCACAACCTCAGCGACTGAATGTAGCTACCAGTCGCCACAGGCTGTTTATGGTTGTCTTTGGAGACATCCGTACAGCAGCGACCGCCGAGAAAACCGACAAGTTGATCAGAACCTCTACCGAGGAAGGTGCCAAAACGGCGATAAATTCTTGCATGTTCGTCAAGTGCCTCAACTGGTTCATTGAGCACAACCGCGTGGGAAAGGTCAAGGGGAATCCGACCGTTGACCCAGATAAGGAATGGGGTGATGGTGGAGAGGAGCAGTAAAATTATCCTCTAAGGCTTAGGTTGATAGAATAAAGTAACCTAAATTTTCCTCTAAACTGGCATAAAATGACTAAATATTTCGTCTCTTAGGTATTCTTATACTGGTTAATTCTTCTGATACTCTGTGGTCTTCGTACCTGGTGTCATACGCGTATCGAGCTTGAATTTACGTGCGAGTCTATAGAGGATACCGATCAGAAATTTAAGTTATCAATCCTAACTACGTTACTATTCAGCGTTGCTCCATTTGATCCACGATGCACCTGACTTCTAAATAGTGTCTAAAAACTCGCATTTCCATCAGTTCTGTCTACACCTAACCATCGGTTGGTGAAGAGTCCTTCCTTTGTACCCCTAGCACACCCATTCCTTTGGACACGACACCTTAACAGACAGCTAACAACGGAATTCAATTCTGTTTCCTAATACCTTTCAAGCAATATTTCGTTGAAATTTCGTTCCGGTATTGATTTGTGTGAACCTAAGCCTTGCTTCTGTGTTCCATAGCAGTGCAGGCAAGTGCGCGGCAGCTGGCACGCAGCTGCCAACCACGTCGATTCGTGGTGCCTGCCTGCCTGCCTGCCTGCTCTTCTCTTGCTCCCGCCGCTTGTTGTTTCCTTCCTTCTGTTTTTCTCTCCTCAACATCAACACGCAACAATTTGCCAAAATGGAATCACAACGCTTCCACCCTGCGAATTTCCCTGCAAGCCTCGACGGATGGCTGGAGCAGATACCCGATGCAGACGCAAGATCCGCACTGCGTGAGATATTTGTCTCCGCCTACCGAGAGGTCGAGAAGGAGCGTGCTGAGGTTACCGGGCTTCGAGCTGAAGCTGAGGAGGCAAAACAAAGCCACCAAAGCCAGCTCCACGAGCTCGAGGCGGAGAGGAAGGCGCTCAGAGGTGAGAGAGCCAAACTCAATGCTACAGTCCCCCGACCCGAAGAGTCTGAACAAGAGCTTAGGGTCAGGTTGAACCAGGCGACGCGAGATCTTGAGCAAGCTCAGCCAAAACTGCAACAGGCTGAAGCCGATGCTAGAGATCTCGGGATCGTCACAACTCAGTTGAACGTTGTGCGGGCAACAGTCGATGACCTTCGAGACAAACTCGCCCGAGCGGAGAGTGTCCATCACGACTGTCCTGCCAAGTTAGCTGAGGTACATGGAAAGCTTGGCGAGAATCTTGTGCACAAGCACCACCTGGAGCAGGAGCACCAAAAGATTCTCACTGAACTTAACCATCTCCGATCCCAGGAGGCCCAAGGGGACCAGCAGGGATTGCAGGACCAATGGGCTACTGAGAAAAGAGAGCTCATGGCTCAGCTAGCTGAACTGCGCTCCCGGGAGGCTGAAGGTCTCGACAGCCAACGCGAGAGGGCTTGGGATGCCGAAAGGCAAGCGCTACATGGTCAGCTGGCTGACAAGAGCTCTCTGGCCGAGGCTGAAAAGCGTCGGGCTGATGATCTGAGGACGTCGCTTGACACGGCGAATGTTGAATTGGCCGATGTGAAAGCTGACGTTGACGCGCTTGACGACAGCATGATTGAGAAGGATGATCTCATTACAAGCTTAGAAGCGCAGCGTGATGCTCTCTCTCAGGCTCACCCAGTCCTCTCAGTTCGTCAAGACGAGATTGGGGACATTGCCAGGCTTTATCTTGAGCTTGCTGATGAACTTTATGACATGCCAGCCAGGATACTCGATGAGACTCGTGGGGATAGGCTGTATGTTGCTAGCCGGGTCTTGACTCATCTGGCTCGACCCAATGCGAAGGCTGCCCTTATGTATCACCTCAGCGGTACACCTGACACTTGGCATTGTTTCGATACTGCCTTGGGTGGAAACTACCATTCTCTGAGTGACGAGGGTGTCTGTCAAACCCACATCATCTGTGTACATGTTCGTCATGTGCTCATGGATGGCGTCGCAGTATTGGAGTTCATCAGGAGCAGCCCAGGCGACTTTGAGTAGTTAAACTAAGTTACAATACAATTGCTACTTTTACTCTCTATCTCTTCTTCTAAACTTTGTGACCTAGACAATAATATTAAAGCATACAGTTACCGTTACTAAGGCAATTAAGACTGACTTCTTAACTAGTTACCTTTAGTTCATTACGTCTAAGTAGCTAGTCACCTCAAAGATTAGATAATTAGTTACCTTAAGCTTACGTAGGTAGCTACCTTAAGCCTGACCTCAACCCGAGGTAGTTACCTTAATGTACCCACTTATCTAAAGCAAAGTTGCACGATAGCATTGACAGTAGTGTAAACTGTCCTTGATGTCAGTGCTGGTATACTTTGTTAGAAAAGAGAGACTGGTATACTGAATTTTGAGGTGCGAAGGGAAAACAATATTCGACGGAGCCAGAGTTTCTGGCAAACTCTGGTATCAGCTTTCCATTTCCTGCACTACCGCCATAGTTCTCGCTCTCCCAGTCTGCGCAAGATCGTCTTCGTTGGAGTGTTGGTGGTAATCTAGCATAGCTTCGTTCAGAACGACAGCGAAATTCATCTTGGTTTGGAAAGTAAGCCCGACTTGGATTGGTATAAGAACTGAGCTCGACGGGTATTTGAGCCAGATATCGCCAAACCAGTCAGGATCACGTTCGGGTCTGGGAGCTTGTTCCTGTTTGGGGTCTGAAGGACCGGGACTGTCATGAACTGATAGCTCAAAGTACTGACATCGTTAGCTTGACACACTTTGAAGAAGGCTTTACATACCATTGCCAGTGGAAGAAACACGAAGCCGTTAGGTCGTACGAGGTTCGTAGCTTCTTATTCATGATGTTCGTTGTCGGTTCAAACAGTTCGAGCTCTTGTGCCATCTTCATGGCTTGGATCATGTAAGACGTCGATAGTGGATTCATATCGAACATGTTGACTATTGAATTCATCCCAAGGGCAGCTTGTAAGGACGTGAAACTTCTTCGATGAGTAATGTCTAATATCGAAAATCTTCAGCCTTCTTCCAAAAGCTTATAGCCAAGACTGGTCGCATTCCAAAACTCTGCAGGCTCGGAGAGATAATTTCTGCATTGTTTGAAATGTCAGCGGAGGCAGCGCCAACAACGTCTCTGACTTACACAACCGACTGCAAGGACAGCGTGGAACAGAAGCGATGAACCAAAGATGTCAGAGCCACTGAGCATATCATCCAAAAAATAGTCTTTATTGAAAAATGTGAACCAGTCGTATCCTTGCAAGAAATAGGCTCGTATTAGCTCCCTCATCGTGCTATCGCTAGCGACAGCTGACGTCCATCTTGAAGGTACAATCTCGTCTAGCCGCGAATCAGCAATGGTTGCTGCATGGTGAGGTCGAAGATACTGCTCCCTACATCCCAAGTCAGGCTCCGGCAATATCGGGGCTGCGATAGCGCTGGCGTCGTCTCTATCACTGCACTCACGGATAAGAGATTTCATAAAAGGATTCGTCGTGGTCTGAAGGTACTCTGGCATAAGCGGAGAGTAGATGAACTGGTAGCGGGATATGGTTTCGGGCTCTAGCTGCACTTGGAGGAGAAGGTTGGCGCTTGTAGTTGCCTCGATAATGTCTCAGCATCGATACCAGTTTGGATGCGACGAACGATTTCGATAGTTTCAGTACGGGGTCAAGTTTGGATGGTCCTTTAGACGAGGGCAGCTGGTTGTGATTCCAAGAGTGTTTCGTGTTTGTCCCTGTAATTGGTTTCTGCTGTTTGTCTGTAGACACATTCGATTTCCTGCGCGCGGCATTATGAACAGGTTGGTCGGTCACCATTACACCCTTATCAGTTAGACCATGTATAAACGGTAGTATTCGCGAATACCATTCCTTGATCTTCTTTTGGCGGTGAGGCTCACAGGCGATCAGATAAGGTTTTTCTTGATATTTACACTTTGCAAAGGGCATTATAACTCCTTTGCCCACACATGACCTTTTTTTGCCCTGCCCTATAGATAAGGTTTGGGCACAACATAAATGCCTTTCTTTGCTTGCTTGCTTCAATCCGGTTTTCTTCCTCTTGAGGCTCACAGGCTAGTGATGCGGGCGCCCTTTTTCGCGTCAAAGGCGCTGCGATATGCATTCTTCGTATCTGCATGTGGCGGCCGCGAAGCTGGTATCAGAGGTCGAAGACTGTTGGCTTGACTGGACTTATGTGCTGATGAGTTCGATGCTTCAGAGATGCTTGGCGTTCTATGCGGTATCATGATAGGTGTTCGCTCAGCTGATTCATGTTGTTGGTCATCACAGGTTTGATGAAATCGACGGCGCCGGGGTCAGGAAAACTGGCATGACATCATGATAGAAAGAGTTCAATGACCGCCAGAGTGCATCTAATTGACGCGCGGGTCGCTTATTTGTTTGGTGTGACAGGTCTGAGGTTGCTCTTTCCTTGTGCATGGCGTCATCGCGGTTGAAACCATGATGCATTTGACCTGCCGCCCGAATCAATGGAATTCATCGCTACTGACTATACTATCCGTAGCATCTTCTGTGATTGGTCAATTTGCATGTTCTGTGCTGTGGCTGGTCTGGTGTTCCTTCTATATGTGTTCCTCGAACTCGGCCAGATATCCAAACTTTATTTCGCTTGTTACTATCAGCGCTCAGTCAACCCCGGTCGAGATGACGTTAAAGCAGACAACTTCAGTTCTCACGATTTACAGTACGGTAGATTATGCAGGTGTGAAACGTGCCGGACTTTGTCAGCTTTTGTCTGGCTTACTTGAGTGTCGCTACAAAAGACTAATCTTCAGCTAGATCGCTCGTTCCCGTCGCTTTCCCACGCAATCTCGCGATTTGTGACCTAAAAAAGGATACCAAGAACATCTATTCCAGCAGTAAGCAGATCGGAGCCTATGACGATATCTGATCTTGTCAGATCAGCAGATCACACCAAAGTCCAGGCGTTTGCCTCCGCCAGGATCAGCTACCAACCCCGAAATGGACAATTAGTCAGTAATAGGACTTCGGAACCCAGTCCAAGATTTTCCATCAGCCTCATATCGAGTTTTAAGGGTCCTCGGCGGATGACAATACCGACTGGGCGTTACACGGCGCCACTGGATCTACGCCGGGGCATGACACTATTCCCAACATGGTGGAACTCAGCGCTGTCTGATCATGGTGGGGAAGGAAAACGCCTCTCGAGAAAATATATAAAATCATAAGGAGAGATTTCTGGAAAGGAAAAGTAATCAACTTTCAATGCGGCGGCCTTGCGCGAAAATCAAACTTGTTTCCATCGGCGGTGATGCCGGGCGTTCCCAAGAGCAGAGGCTGCAACAACTGCCTTAGGCAGAAGAAAAAGGTACAAGGACCCCTGTTCGACATTATCACTAACTGACATGAGCAGTGCGATCAACAGAAACCAGCTTGTTCGAGATGTACGCGACTCGAAATTCCATGCGTCGGGTCCGGCGAACGAAAGTATGTGTTCAAGCCGGTATCGTTCACAAAGTTGAAACACGCGAGCCTTCGGAAGTTGAGAAAGAACAAGGACACTCGTGGGAAAGATTCAAAGGATGGAAGAAACGAACAACTCAATATTGAAACATGAAACTACTCGAAAGATTGACTCCAAGGGTAGATCGTCCTTATTATGATAACCATATCTGATGTCTCTCGAGACTGATTAAATCAAAATTATACTTCCAAACATTTCATCGGTTCTGCTGTTCCACATAATAAATCCATTATCCATAAAAATATTCATGTCAAATTTAGAGAAGAAGAAAGACACCCATGGCAACTCCGGCTGCGGCAATCAAAGAACCCTTGGCGGCCTGAGCAGCATTGGGAATAACGCTGGGGGTGGCTGCGGGCTCCTTGGTTGCCTCGGCCTCAGTGGTGGTTTGAGTCTGAGTAGGAAGAACAGGGGCAACAGTGGTGTTCTCGGTGATAGTCGCCTCCACAATTCCAGTAGACTCTTCCGCAGAAGCATGGCTCTTAATGGAAGTGTGTGTCTCGACCTCGATAGCGGTGCTGGTAGGTTCAGCATCGGGGGTGGGGATCTCGGTAGAGGTAGGTACAGCAGAGGCTGTAGCGAGAGTAGTCGAGGGCTTCCAGCAGGACAAGTACGAGGTACCGCGTGTCTCGGTACCGGAGTAGTTCGCGCATCCTGGAACTCCAGTCTTGACGGGAGCTCGGCCACCGCCGCAGTCAAGAGGATCGCAGATCATGCCATCATCAGGATCGAACCAGTGGACGATGTTGTCGTCGCAGGTGGTGTAGCTGTGGGTGGAGCAACCGAATCCCAGGGCTTGCTCAGCGAGCATAAGCACAGGAAGGGCAGAGAGGAAAGTTGTCTTGACCATTTTGAAGGTTTAACGAGTGTGAGGTATAGCGAATGAATAAGTTAACGAAAGGTTGGTGGTTCGTAGATGACAGCAATGGAGGACGAACGGTTTATAACGTGTAACCACGCCGCAAGGCGCAGCGGGATGAATGTCATCTTTCAGATTAACCGAATGACTCGAACGGTAAGCCGTAACGTAGGATCCTGGACATTTGATCGTGCTATTTTGTGAGCGGCTGACATTTGGTCCTTCAGCCTTAGAAGACCCCTGTTTGTTAAATTGCGGTTGACGATAGCGGGTTAGTGTGTGATTTGGATGTTGTGATTGGTTGCCAAGACACAGCATTGTGCTACTGTGCCGTGATTTCCTACCCCTGGTTATAGCGCCTTGGGACAGGGATGGCACAGAGCGAGAGACGATCAGCGGGCAAGTCCCATGTGGTATGTCATTCGGAGGATTTTTGGCAGAGTTTCTGGCTCAAAAGTTTGAAGCAGACGGTAGATTGATTGTGAGCTAGGAAGATAAATTTTCGATAGTTTGTATCTAGTTGGAGCAACCTTCCATTCTCGAGCTTGATCTGGTCAAGTCTTGGTGTAGAATGGGCAAGGTTAGTGCATTGAAAAGTACCTACATTGATGACAACAATTATGATGGAAGTGACGGACTTTGCCGACTTCGAACAAACATCACCACGCGCTATCCAATCCGCAGACGCACCAAATGAGATTGCGATGACTTATTTTACTATCGCTACAAGCAAATGTCTTCCAGAAAAACGGCTCATCGTCTCTCAATCTGGCGACGCTGTTGAGATTACCAAATAGCTCACTCATTACCCTAGACCTTCGATGTTAACGAGAGGGAATACATCTCACTGCAACGCCATTTCTCGCAGAGAGAAAATAAAGCGACCAACAACCCCCGGTCCTAGAAGGCTCAAACCATTCGACATGTGAAGCTTCCTGCGATATTCGAGGATTTGAGCCAATTGATTCAGATATAAAGGCCTGGTGTCATCATAAAGGCCACCTCCGATACCGCACGGATTATCCATATTCCGGCGGGGTGGCTGCATTTGCGACTCATTGTTGGTTCATTCCCCAACGATCCTACGAGGGGCACCAAGATTTTTATTTTCCCAAGCATCAACAAGCAGACACAATGGCTAACGATTCGACACATACGCAATCACAAGTCTACCTCTCTACAAGAGGTGGTGACTATGGTGTACGAACCGATCGTGCTCTCCGACCGAGAACCCTGCTAACCTGTGAAAGCTCGACTTCGAGACCGTTGTCCTAAAGGGTCTGGCTGCCGATGGCGGTCTTTTCCTCCCCCACGAGATTCCCGCTGCGACAGAATGGGTACGTACGGACGAGCCGAATTCCCAGATCCCGACTTCCCATATGCCGCCAGAAGGACATGCGCAATTGATCAGTGACTGACGACCCATAGCAAAGCTGGAAAGATCTCTCCTACCAGGAGCTCGCCTTCCAGATCTTTAGCCTCTACATCTCCCGAAGCGAAATCCCCGCCGACGACCTACAAGGCATCATAAACCGAAGTTACTCGACATTCCGCGCCGAAGAAGTCACCCCTCTCGTCCAATTAAAGGACAACCTACACCTTCTCGAGCTCTTCCACGGCCCCAGCTACTCCTTCAAGGATTGCGCTCTGCAATTCCTCGGTAACCTCTTCGAGTACCTTCTTGCGCGAAAGAACGAGGGCAAGGAGGGCAAGGACCGACACCATTTGACTGTCGTTGGTGCGACAAGTGGTGATGTGAGTCATTCATGGTCTGATGCGATAACGTCCTAACTGTTTTAGACCGGATCCGCTGCTATCCACGGTCTTCGAGGAAAGAAGGATGTCTCTGTTACCATCCTGCACCCCAAGGGTCGCGTCAGCCCTATCCAGGAGCTCCAAATGACCACCTGCACTGACGCCAACGTTCACAACCTTGCCGTTACTGGTACCTTTGATGATTGCCAGGTTTGTACAGCGACTCTGTCAAATTACCTTGCTGACCCAAGTAGGACATCGTCAAGGCCCTCTTCGGTGACCCCGACACCAACGAGCACCTCAAGCTCGGCGCCGTCAACTCCATCAACTTCTCCCGAATCCTCGCTCAGATCGTCTACTACTTTTACTCCTACTTCTCCCTCGCCCGAAAGGACCCCAACTTCAAGGTCGGCGACAAGGTCCGCTTTGTCGTCCCCACAGGAAACTTTGGCGACATCCTCGCTGGATACTTTGCCACCCGCATGGGTCTCCCTGTCGACAAGCTCGTCATCGCGACTAACGAGAACGATATCCTCGACCGATTCTGGAAGACCGGAAAGTACGAGAAGCAGCCCGCCAAGGGCCCTGAGGCCGAGGGTGGTCTTGAGGTTGATGGTGTCAAGGCTCACGAGGATGGCGTTAAGGAGACCCTCAGCCCTGCTATGGACATTCTAGTATCCAGCAACTTTGAGCGCCTTCTGTGGTTCCTCGCTTACGAGTTTGCCGAGTCTGTCGGCATGGATGTTGAGTTCAACCGAAAGCAAGCCGGCCAAGAAGTCGCCACATGGCTCAAGGACCTCAAGAACAAGGGCGGTTTCGGCCCCGTCTACGTCGATGTTCTCAACAGCGCTCGCAAGACCTTTGAGAGCGAGCGTGTCAGCGATCCCCAGACTCTCGAGACCATCAAGGACATCTACGAGCAGATCAACTACGTTCTCGACCCCCACTCTGCCATCGGTGTTAACGCCTCGCTCCGATCCATCCAGCGCGCCGAGGCCATCCCCCACATCTCCCTCTCCACCGCGCACCCTGCTAAGTTCGCCGGCGCTGTCGAGCTGGCTCTCAAGGACGAGAAGGACTTCAACTTCAACGAAAAGGTCCTTCCTGAGGAATTCGCCGGACTTGAGAAGCTGCCTAAGCGTGTTTCTGATGTTTCAAATGACTGGAAGGCTGTGAGGGAGCAGGTTAAGCAGCAGGTTGAGAAGGAGCTTAATGGAGAGCGTTAAAATAGATGTGCTGATAGAACTGAGTTTCAAATGCAAAAGTGTTGTATTATCAAGAAAGTTATATGTGCAAATATATACTAGTTTTTTCGAAGGTGTCCATCTTCCCGCTCCCCTCCTAGTGCTTATATCACAGATGTTCAAGACTTGAGGCACAGTCCGAACAAGCCTCCTCAGTCCTAGCTTCCTCTAGAACTGCTTAATCGCCTTACATTCGGTGAGTCTCTCAAAGTCCTTGCACGCCCCGTTGTATGTGTCCATGAGGTATCTAGAGATTACAAGTCAGTAAAGAAGAAGTAACATCGGAACCAGGTATACATACTTATGACCAGCGGGGCCTCGAGCCACGCTCACATCAACATAGTACTTTCCATCGTCACCCCAGAAGCATTGTTGGTTGGTGAAGTAAAAACCATGGTAGGTTGCCTCGCACCAAAAATCAAGATGGCGGTCTTCGCGAGGTTCAGTGATGAGCCAATGGCGGTATCTATCCAGACCGGCCTCAACCCAGGTCTTGACATACTTGATTGTCAATGAACAGTCCTTGCGTTTCTCAAGTGCAGAATCTACTGCGTTGTTAACATGTGTATACCCTCAAGGCTGGAAGGCTATGTAAATTACCATTAATAGCTTCAGGAGTAGGAGAAGCAATAACTCCAGAGATGGAGGAGATGGCGAGAGCAGCCTGGGTGAGGAGAGTGAACTTCATTTTGATTGAGGTTAAGTGATAATGCTTGATGCTTGATGAATTGGAATAGAGTGAGGATAGAAGAAACGTATCGTAGGGAATTAGACCCTGACTTTATAGTTAAAGATATTTCCTGGCAATAGATTTCATGTAAGTTATCCCGAGGTCTCCAGAATTGATAGTCTTCTATCTAAACGCTAGGTCACTATCCATTCCATCGGTCCGTCTAGTAAAGCGAGAATCCTTCAGTAAAGGGCCGAGCACGATCGCGTGAGTGAATTCCTTCTTTGGGCCCGTGAAGACGTTGCATTGATTTCGATAGACAGTTGCAATTCCATATAGAGTAGGGACCCTGGAGACTAGGGGTCCTTTGGCACGTGGGTCAATTGCGAGCAAGACCCCAGCCTAGCGCTGATTTACCGTTTATCGCCAAATCAGTAACGGGAGAACCACATTTTGTTTCGGAATGGTTTAGTGAGGCTGAACAAGCGGCACTTGTTCCCCATATATCCTTTCAGAATGGGAATTCCGAAATGCGGTTCAAGGGTCGAAAAAGGCCCGATAGGTACACCGCAGGAAACACTACTCTTCATTTGACCCGTAAGGCTGTAACCCTCATTCCGGCTATGATCCTTCGGACCCAGTGATGGAGACTATGTGATTCAAACCTCACATAAGCATTGAAAGTTCAACCTGGCCTAGGCAACTCGGAGTCGTTATAAATTGGAAACATCTTCTCTAGGAATGCTCTCAATCTGTATCTTACTTACACCATCCATCCAACCATCATCTTATCCAACTATAACAAAATGAAGTTCTCACTTATTACTCTTGCCGCAGCCGTCCCGGCTCTTGCTGCCGCTGTTCCTGCTTCCGTCGAGACCGCCGAAGGTATTCTCTCTGTTAGATACAAGCCAGAAGCATTTCAATATTGACTCGTTCTTAGTCGACAAGCGCGCCAACTGCAAGCTGACCCTCCAGTGGCTCACCAACTGGAGCGAGGCTGCCTTGAGAAGATACCGAGTGCAGCTTATCACTGAGCCTCGAAACGATGACCACATTCACAAATACTGCGATCTGTTCAAGGCTGATGCCAGTGGCATTCGCAACGTACAATGCTTCTGGACTGATGACGGAAAGTACGTTATTGACGATAGTCACGGTGAAGGCTCTCCCGGTCACGAGTAAGTACAAATATATCCACATTAACGTTATTGTATCTAACTTGATGATTTCTTAGTCAATACCTGAGTGCCTTTAACAACGCAGCCAAGTACTTTGAGTGGGCCACTGGCTGTGACACTGTTCGCAACCTTTAGATGGCATATGTGAGCATTAATGCAGTAATGGGATCAGAGAAACCTTGCAAATAAGGCTCTTATATGGAGAATTGAGCATGTTGTACTTTGAAATTCGTTATATATAATATTCTTTCAGTTAATAAGTTGGATCAAATCTCATGCCTCGAGAACTTGCTTTATGTGGTATAGTCATTGTTTATTTCATTCTGGCCTTCAATCCTATATTATACAACTGGTGATTGAATAGTACAAGTGATCTACAAGAGTTACGCCAGAACTATAGTTCTAAATGTATTCTATAGCTACCCGGTTGAAAATAGAAAGTTTCGTAGGATACTATATACAAGTTGGGCTCATAACCAAAAAAGTTTGAAGAACAAAATCTATGCCATGGGAGAATATATTGTTTAGTGTTGGATGTCCAAACTCTCAAGATCACATACCAGCCTCCCTCCCTGCCTATATCATTATCCCTTGTCTAACATCGTACCTAACTTTCTTGTCCTCATATATCTTTGCCAGATCATCAGCCTTAACCGCATCTGCCCCAGTTGTGGCAGGAGATTGGAAAGCATGCGCTGTCTCCAGCGGGCTCATCGTCACTGATCGGCCGAGAAGCCAGAAGCCATGGTATAGAAGCACGATGGCTAGAGCACTGACAAAGGTAACAGCCAGCGAAGCGGCGAGGAAGTTTGTGTTGATGGTGTACTTGATGAACGTGCGCGTCTGGGTTCCTTGGACAGTCTGCTCAAAGGATGAGTTGCTGAAAGCAACGGCTGTGCGGAACGCTATTTCGTTGAAAGCTCCCAGAACCGATGGTGTAGGGTCAGACCAAGTCATAGATAACTCTCCCAATGATGAATCGTTCGAGCTGATATACGAATACATCATAGGCCCTTGTCCTTCCAAAGCCATCTGTCCTGTCCAGTACAGCTCAACGTTGCTGTTGTGTATCTGAGATAGAGCAAGACCAAAGCCTCCAAGTCTCGAAGCCCATCTTCCCATACCGGACATTTCTGCTTCGAGGTAGATCATCTCCTCCGTCCGGTTCACTATTCCACCTGTTGTTGAAGTAGGCCCTTCGAGCTGGATGGTGCCATTGGTAAACGTGAATGGATATTTTACCCTCGCGCTATGCACGTCACAAGTCGTGACTGTAAAGTTCCCAATGTGCGAAGCGTCACCCTTGTGTATCGTTTCGACATGTACCGTATCTGGGTTGTCGGTGGTGGAGCCGTTGATTTGAATGCTTCCAACAACCCAGGCAGTTCCAGGATCACCGAACTCTGGACCGAGAGAGTACTTCTTCTTTCTCTGGGCACAATCGAAATCAAACCCTGCACCAACAAGAGTGCCCGAGCAAACGCCGTCGCAGCCCTTCAGATCTAGTTTGATAGGCTCCCTGTTGTTGTGGGCTAGGATGACATTCATAAATTCGGTTGATATGGTGGTTGGCACACTGGCACGAGTCATGTAGTATGCTGTCGGTTCGAGGAACATATATGGTGATAGTTGAGCCTGAAAGGTTGCAGGCTCTATACTAGTCCCCGTCGTAACGTCGGTTGCGCGCTGGATCAAAGGTCCGTTGGCAAAATGGAATGCCATAAGGATGGAAACGAGGCCGATCTTACTGATATGTAAGTGAAGAATCGCTAGAGCTGAGCTCCAAGCGCTGGATCCGTGTTCCCAAGTCCTATGGCTGTCGGCCAAGGTCGCGCCTTTGGACATCATTATCCACCAGGTAAGGGTTGTGCCTTCTTTGTGAGCGATACGAAGGCCGAGATTGCCTACAGCAATGAGTACAGCGAGCATCACTGTTAGCTGGATTGGTGCACGTTGACTAGGCCAAGAGTCGACGGCCTTGTCGTTTGCAGAATAAAGAGCGGCAATACTGCCTACTGCAGATGCGATGGCGATGAGAATTCCAGCAGTACGAAGCCATGGAACGCCACCGAAGAAGCTGGGTTTCCATTGCTCGTCCTTATTCTGGTTTTGAGCATCAACTGGCTGATAGGATGGCTGGAAGCCGTCCTTGTCGTCTGAGCTTTGGTACATGTCTCGACTGCTGTATCGTTTGTTGCGGAGAAGTGTTAGACTACAGAACATAATGTTTCCAGAGGGATGCAGATAATGGCCTTTTAACTTATTTCACAACGCTGATAGACCATAAAGTGAGGTCTCATTGCTATCAACTTAGTGCTTACTGCACAAGGTATTCGAACCTGGTTCATAACAATATGTGGCACGATATATGTAGCAAAATCACTTTTCGTATACGGTTCGGTTTTGAACGCCGGAGGCAAAGCCTTTTTCGGAAGGATCCTTGTCCGAGACAGCCTTATAAGCGCCAGGATCGTGTGATCTGGGTAGCCTCGACCTTCTTGGCGAGAATATTCCCTTGTATACTCCCCACTCCTCTGTTGCCAGGTCACCAATAAGGGACTGCGGTCTCCAAACTATTCCATCTTGTATGTTTCATCGGCAGAGGGTCAAGGAGATTGTGTCTGCGGAATAGGACGTGCGGGATTTTACAGTATGACAACAGCGTGAAGAAGGTTTATGCATAAAGATAAAGATACCTGCTGGGACAAGGAAGGTAAGAATTGAGAATGAAGTGTTTGAATGAAGTTGATCTGGAAAAGATATTCGATTTGAATATAGATATAAATATAGATCGTAACCTTCGTGTACTTCTAACCTTCCGTCCTCTCGTATCATTCTTCCTTGATAGAATATCATCATCATTTTCAAATATCCGCAGCTTCTATTTTCTCAAGATTCGAGGTCGCGGTGATGGATATGTACTAGGCGGTCCCTCCCGAGACACTCCTGTGACTTGAGATATCATGTAGGATCAAACATGCAAAGGATGCCTGATACCATATCGCTCAGATACCACTCAAGAGACAACCCTATGACTGGGTTAGCGAATATGCAAGTGTAAAGAGAGTCACACTAACCTTGAATGTAGGCTTAGCAGATTCCATTCTTTCGAAATTGATTGAAAAGAAAAGGTAGGTACTTAGAAGAGGCTGGACGAAAGTACCTAAGGTGTTAACGCATTCTTAGACCAGACTATCAGAAAATCTATTCTCTTTTCATTGACTCCTCAAGGCTGACTTCTTCCTTCCTATATAAACAAGAGTCAAGATGGGTAGGGAGGACTTGCACTCTCATGCTTACTTAAGCAGGCACATAAGAAAGACCACAGCTCCCTCGTCACAAGCAAAGAGAACCATGACCATATTAACAGCGACTTGATTGTTTATTACTCCAACGAAAACTGAAACCTACGGACACCGGTAAGCTAGCAGGATCCCAGGTGGGTAACAGAAGAATTGTCCTCTAAGGCTTAGGTTGCTAAAATAAAGTAGTCTAAGTGCTAGTCAGGGCTAGCCTAAAGTGACCAAATGATTTCGTCTCTCATGTTTCTAGGGGCCAATTCTTCCGGCACCCTGAGGGATGCTAACAGCATCTAATCAGTCACTTGGCTCTTGGCGGGCTAGTTGTGTGACCCGACAAACGGGATTCCACTTCATCTGGCAGTGCGTGGCGGCTGCAACGTCCTTCAGTGAATTGCAGTGGGCCCTGCGATCACTGTTTGCGAGACTGTATCTGCCTTATCCTTCTCTCCTCTTGATCTCATTTTTCGTTCTTTGTGAACTTTACCTCTTAAAACCTCCCTTTACATCGACCGGCGCCTTTGGGCCTTTGTGAGGAAGATAGGAACTACTTTGCCACACCTACATCGCGAGGCGCGTCGGAGGCCTCAAAACCCAGGAGGAGCCTTTTGGTTTCTCGACAGGTACGTGTTCGCCAGTTCAGCACTCACTCACTTTGCTAATGACTGTGGGAGTATAGTTCAACATGAACCCCTTTCAGCGTCTTCCAAACGAGATCCTCGACGCGATATTCATCCATCTGTCGCCGTACGAGGTTTGGAAAGCCCAGCAATGCAGCGCTTCTACTGAGCAGGCACTGGATCCTCATATGCGAACACGACGCTCCGCTGCCGATTACCTGATGTTATTGGCTTGTGACACTGGTAACAATAAAGCTGTTCGAAAGGCTGTGTCCTTGGGAGCCGACGTCAGTGTTGTGAGGCCTTTACCAACCGATAGTTCCGATTCTGAACGCTCGACAATTTTCTGCGCTTCATTTCACCCAGAAACTGTCAATCTACTTTTAGATCTTGGTGCGCGCTTTGACATAGACTTCAAGGGAGTTTCTAGCGAGAAGCGCAAAGACAACGAGAGAGATCTCAGTTCCGAGTTCTACAAGCTGTGCTCGGACCGCGGCATAACTGATCAGTTTGTCGACTTCCAGGCATGTATTGATGACAGCCTTTTTAATCGAGTACGGAATTGGTGGTTTGAGGGCGGGGGTCACGACGGTCTGATGAAAAGAATCTCTATCCTACTTGAGCTGGGGGCCAGCTCTGTCACACTCTTAGAAACCCCTGAGCAACCTACAGTGACAACGCTCTCCTGCCTGATTCGGAATATACAGGACTGGTATGATCACTATTCGGCATTGTGGGGACTTCCCATCCTCAAACTTCTCTTATCCAAGCGGCCAGATCCAAACTCCCCCTCTCTAGAGATGACGCGGAAGTTCTTGAATGATCCCGATATAGAGATTTCATGGGACACATTTGCTTGTCCCATTGCGGCCGCTGTAGGGTGCATGGTGTCATCCGGTACGACAGAAGTAATGGACCTGTTACTTGAAGCTGGAGCTAAGCTAGACCTCCCAACACACACTTACTTTCAGCCTCTTGCTCAATACGCATACTTATCTAAGACCCATGATGGCTTAGGGTACAAGTACCTCGAGAGAAACGGCGCAAGCTTTGAGCCTCTTTGGCACCCCGGAGAGGAGTCTGTGGATGATGACGCTGGCGCTTCGATACCCCTTTTACAGCTCTGTCGACATTTGAGGTACTTCAGCCCAGTCTTCTATGGCGGAACCTTACTTGGCGACGACAAACTCTTCGGTGTCATGAGGCTCTTTATTGAACGCGGTGCTGTCAAAAATGTCGGAATCCGATTTATCAAGGATGTTCTTCAACCAATAGGCTACCAACCTTATAATGCCAATACACAGCCTATAATCATCGAGCGTTCTCACATCCTTTTGAAATTGACGCCGCAAGATGACAATCTTAACCTAAACAAGCCTGGAGAGATTCGTGGCCTTTTCTCAGAAATCGTGGATCAAGCAATCAACAACCCAGCGGGAACGCAAAGGGTCAACATCATTGACCCTATTATTGTTGCTATGCTGTTGCAGAAAGGTGCAAGGCTCGAGACTCGCAGCCGCACGAGAGAAGCGAGAGACCGCGTTGTTTCACAGCTGCAGAGGGACCCCTACAATATCAGCTTCGATATCTGATAATAAGAGACGAAATAATTTGGCGACTTTGTCCCAGTTTAGGTTGTCTCTTAGGCTCTTTATTTCTGGCAACCTAAGCCTTAGAGGATGGCTTCCATATTAGGTACCTACACACCAGGCCACATTGATTTGAAATGTACGACTTGATGACTGACCTTCAAAAACCTTAAACAGGCTACATTGAATCTTCACGGAATTCGGCTGTTTGGTCTTGCTTTATTGCTGACATTCAACATCCAACTCACGTCATACAGTTGGATACCGGTTTGGGACCAAACTCGTGACTTTCTATATCCAAGTTAGGCAAAGCCAAACTCTATCTCCGCAACATCCATGACACCGACGACGCGGAAGTCATCCTTCTAAACAGTCATGAATGCGTCATGAGACAGCCATCATGAACTCACCCCGACGTTATTTCCGTACAAGTGCGGGGATCTGGGGTATATAAACCATGAGAGACCCCGAGGAGACTTCGCAACTTTCAATCAGAGACACAACCACTCATCATTATTCATTCTATCACAACATTTATTTCTCAAATCATCAACATGGCCTGCGACTGTGGATCGACTTGCAACTGCGGCGGAGCTAGCTCCTGCAACTGTGGCCAGAGCTGCACTTGCAAGAACTGCGGCGTAAGTATTTGCTGTCTGTTGAGATGATACGATGACTGACATATGACAGAAATAAGAATCAATTAGGAATGCATGCATTTGTCAACGTGCAGACTATGATGGCTGGGTTATATGCGGGGTCGTTCGAGAATTAAATAAAGTCAATATTCAACATCGCTGAGAGTCAGCTGCCATATGTCAGTGACCTGTGACATGAGAACAACATCAAATCAGTGCGAGATACGTGCTCGCTAATAAGGCACATCCCTACTCTGCGCTGCTGTTCGTGGGGAATGCAACGTCTCGGATGCAGGGATCAGCTGCCAACATCAACAATCTCGCGCTCTATCCTCGATATCTCCCTGTACATTTTCAATGGTGTCGGGAGTATTAGGCGCTTAACTTCAGCCGCTCATTACTCGAAACTAAGCGACATCGTAATTAACCGCGTAGCCAAATGCAGCAAAGATAAAGTCGGGTTTGGCGCTCGGAAAGAGACGCTGGAAACAGACGAAGGATTCTATGTCGCTCTTTTCCCGATTTGGGCGCATGGCAACTGTCTTTGATTGGATGAGGTTATGCATGCCGGACCAGTGCTGTTTCATTTATAGACTACTGCAACCAGGGTCTCAAAAACACTCGAGATTTGCACAAGTCCTACAGATACGTCTTATTCAATCCAATCAACGACAGGACATGGATACCGAGACACAATCACCCTGCGATCTCATTAGCCACTTGTTCTGCCAATGATCGGCAGAAGTTGTACCTTATAGCCAGGGCCGCGTCTCAAGGCGTTCTCTCGACATGTGTTTCTGGCGTTAAAGAGGCTTGCTCCTCCATCCACATCCACATCACGGCAACAACAATGGCTTCTCACGAAAGTTCCCGCCGCAACAGCGGACAGCATTATGAAAGCTCAGGTCCGAAACAAGAAGTCACCACTTTTGTAACATACGAATCACGATCGCAATCGCAACCGAAAACTCCCAAAGTCAGCCCTGTGCGCCATTGGTCATGGGAGATTGTATCACTTCTCTTCGCTCTTGCGCTTCTGATTGCCACAATCGCCATTCCCGCTCATTACCACAATAGGGTTCTGAAACGATGGCCGTATGATATCAGTCTCAACACAATCATCGCTATTCTCAGCACTTTTATGCGAGCCGCTATGGTGTTTGTAGTCGCTGAGCTCGTCGGACAAATGGGATGGCAGAGTCTTCGAAAACCTCGACCTGTTTCTGACCTTCATTTCTTTGACAATGCGAGCCGGGGGATTGTTGGTGCAGTCAAGTTATTCTGGAATGTCCCTCCACGCCTTGCCACTATGATTGCCGCCATTGTCATTATCCTATCCCCGGCTATTGCACCATTCTCTCAACAAGCTGTCAAGAACGTGCCTTGTTCACGGGAGGTCCCAGGCTCAGCTTCTCTCCCAGTCTCTCACTATGCTCCCGTCGTAAAAACGAGCTATCGAACGGCCGGCGTTGCCAGAGAGGTTTCAAGTGACATGAAGGCAACGATGCTCAACGGTCTTGTCAACCCGAAGGGAAAAGACGCGGATGTTCAAATCACTTGTTCTAGCGGCAACTGCACCTTCACGGAAACTTCGAAAGGGGTCACCCATGCCTCAGTTGCCATGTGCAGTTCGTGTCTCGACACAACCGAATTTATCAAGCTGAACGTGACGCAACTGAACGGTTACCCGAGAATCAACTACACCCTACCGAACAGGCAGTGGTTGCAACCTAAAGGAGGTGGCAATATATTGAGTGCCTACAATGGTGATGTGGACTGGGCTCTCGGTGGTGTTGATTCTGAATTTGCAGACTTGACAAAAGCCGCCATCGCCAATTTAACGGTTTTGACTTCCTCGCAGAGCGCTTGCAAAAACATTACTCTGCTCGATGCGGAATGTCCTCAAGACAAATTTACTGCGGAGTTACCAGAGTCTTTCAGGAATTTTAACCCGGTGGCGATAACATGTGCTCTTTATCCCTGCATGAAGGAGTACCACGCCCAGGTCAAGCAAGGAAGGCTTGTCGAAAAGGTTGTTGATGAAGTGCCATTGAGCGCACTTGAAATTGGCTACATTGGCGACAGTAAGGATCTTGCTCTCCTGAACAAGGACCACAGCCGGAATGCTATTCAGTCGCCTTGCCTCGTTGGCGACGAAGAGTATACTTTTGACAATTTTTCTCAGAGAACTAAGCCTCCGAAGGGTTGGTCGACGGTTGAACTCGACGAATCAAACTATACGGTCCCGGATGCATGCCTATACCAGATGGGGATTGAATACTCGCAGGCCCTGGGCAACCACATGGACAACACGCTCTTCAACAGCCACTGTCGAACAGCTGGTATGACTGATCCGGGGCCCGACTGTGAACTAAGGTGGTGGCTGGAGCCCCTCTTCAATACCACCTACGATGATTTGAACACAGCGTTTGACGACTTCACCACCGCCATGACCAACACCTTCCGCATGCAAACAAACTCCAACGGAGGTAAGGATGAAGTCACAGGGATCGTCAACGAAATGGCCATATGTACCGTTTTCGATTGGCGGTGGGTTCTGCTACCTGCTGGGTTGATGGCTGTTACTTGGGCTTTGTTGATATATGCTGTTGTTTACAGCTATACCCACAAAGACATGCCGGTTTGGAAGACCTCGATTCTTCCACTGTTGTTTTATGGACCTAATGTTACGAATGATATGACGAGGGAGACGGATCTGGATGGACTGCAGAGAGAGGCTGCTAAGATAAAGGTTGAATTTCAAAATGATGATGGGATTAGATTAAGGAAGATCGATACCAGAGCGACGGAGAGTTAGATACATAAGTTACATTTTACGTAGATATCTACATCCTTCCTGCATGAACCTGATTCACGCGTTGAACTACAGTATCGGCTGGTTTCTGTTCAGGTTTTATCAACCTGTACCCCTTCATTTGAATTATCTCACTATTCTATAATCATTGGATTGAATTGATAAGGCACAATGTTCAGCTCTATACTCATCTGCTGAATACTTTGGTAATCATATTGGGAATAAGATGGCGCCATTCTGATCCAGCTACCTGGCAGTGCCTGTCATTGCCTGACAGCTGTAAGACCTTTGGCTATGGTTTTGAGTGGAGGTTTTTCCTTACCATCCCTCATTTATCAGAAGAGTTGGCCACTAGAATCAGGCAGAAAGTTTTCAAGGTCGCCTATGCCAGAAAACCTCTTCTGTTCTCCATCTGCCATCCACTTCTACATCACCAGGCGCATCAAGGTCCTTCACCACACGAGACATTTCACCAACATGAATCCCTTTCAAAGGCTTCCAAACGAAATCATCGATGCAATATTCACCAATATGCACCCGGCCGATCTCTGGCCATTTCATCAGTCCGCCAAATCTTCGGAACGAGCACTGGATTCCCATCTTCGGACACAGCGTTTCGCACTTGATCGACTGATGCTATTTGGTTGCCGACGAGGCAACAACGGAGCTATTCGGAAGGCCGTGTCCCTAGGGGCCAACGTCAGTACTATAAGACCTCAACTTCAACGATACAAAAGGTGGGAGTCTTGGTCAATTCTTGCAGCTTCGCATCATCTGCACACTGTCGCCTTCCTTTTCGATTTGGGCGCACGCCTTGACATCAATCCCTACAAGATTAACCGCCGAGACCGTCGTCAGTTTCAGAGCAGTTGGTACAATAGTCCCGAGTTCTTCCAGTTGTGTTCGGATCGCGGTGCGAGAGACCAGTTCATCGACTTCCAGGACTGCCTTGATCACAGTCTTTACGATATTCTACCGAAAGGTGGAGAATCTGACCGTGGGGCTCTTGGCAAACTATCTACACTCATGGACTTGGGGGCCAATCCCATAGGGTTTACATATCGATGGGGCCCAGAGAACGCACTCTCGGGCCTGATTTGGGACATGCAATACGAATCTGCGCCATGGGGTCTTTCTATTCTTAAACTCTTCTTATCCAAGCAGCCAGATCTAAACATCCCATCTCAGAGGTTGACGCGAAATTTCTTGGAAGATCCGGAAAAGTTTCCCGTTCAGAGCTTTTGCCCCATTTCGACCGCCGTAAGGCACATGGCCTACACTGGGTCAACACATATCATGGACATGCTACTTCATGCTGGCGCCAAGCTGGACCTACCAGTGCACGCAAACCTTCAGCCTCTCCTCGTGTACGCTGAGGCGGTTGAAAGTCCTGATAGCCC
This sequence comes from Fusarium luffae, assembly GCA_013184325.1. NCBI lineage: Eukaryota > Fungi > Ascomycota > Sordariomycetes > Hypocreales > Nectriaceae > Fusarium > Fusarium luffae. The sequence continues at coordinate 25,136 of JABCJV010000382.1, forward strand.
AGGGTTTGACTATCTTTGTCGTCACGGCGCGAAGTTTGAGCAGTTGTGGCATCCCGAAGAGCCTGTGGACGCCGGCCATTTAAGACCCATCTTCAGGCTATGCGAACGTTGGGAGCGACGACCCCTCATTCTCGAAGACGGAAAGTTTGGTGTGATAAAGCTGTTCATCGAACGAGGTGGTATCAAGAAGGTTGCGATTCCATTTATTAAGGCTGAACTTCGACCCATGATGGGCTTGGATCACGGAGACGTTACATCATTTGCTATGATTGGGCGTTATCACTTTCTTTTGAAACTGGTCCTTCAAGATGGCAATCTCAACCCAGACTTGCCTCAGGAAATCGACGACCTTCTGTCGGACATCGTCTGGGAAGCGACTGTTGAGACGACGGAACAGGGAACGTCTCTCAACTTCAATAACATCGTCGACCCTGTTACGGTAGCTCTGCTGTTGGAGAGGGGTGCCAAGCTGAACACGGCAGTTCACGACCCGTTGACGACGCAGGATGTCAGGGATGATGTGGCATCAAAGCTGAACAAACAGCCTTACTTCATCGTCTGTAATATCTGATTTGGGATGTTTCCGCGACTTTTGTTCTTCTCAGGTTCCATCGGAGCGATGGGAAGCGTCAGATTTGGGGCCTCGATGGCTGGACTGTATGCCGCGATTCGATTTGTTCAGGTTTCTAGTGTTTGGGCTTTGATGGTATATGTACATGTAAACAGACAGATTAATAGGGAAACACCTACAAAGCTTTGTTCTAAGCCTACTTGCTTTCATTCTGTACATCTATAACTGAACTTGAGCTCACCATAAGCTGGTTATAATCTTTAACTCGGCGGTAAGCTGTCTCTGCACATTGTCGACTACGAGGACAGCCAGGAATGGAGTGGGCAGCACGTTGACAGAGATGATGAAAGGAGATCCATTGCGGGACCGGTTGGTCAAAACAGGGGCAGCAAGGTTCCATAAATGATACAGCACACCCCATCGACCGATCGACAAGTTTGTGCAGGGATCATCAACACGTCCAATCAGGAAGCCTTGTTTGCCCCTTGGCTTGATAAGCATGATAGCTGAGATGAGCTGAAGCAAAATCAGGCTGTACCCGATCTAACAGAACACAGAAATACTCTCCGAGCGAATATGAATTTTTAAAGACATGAGTCCTGTCAGCTTTCCCTCTCCACAAGATGAAAAACGCTCTGCCTCGCCTCCTCCTCGGTCTTCTATTTCTTAGCATCGGTGCATTTATCGGAATAATTCACGGTCTCCGACCTCTATCAAGCGTCATCAAACGCTTCCCCGGCGATGCCCATAGTGTTAAAACACGGGAAAAAGCGCTCGAATGCCATGCGGACGATCCAAACAGCTGGGGCTATACAGCCTGCAGCATGCTCATCAGATGTATTCTCGAAGGCCTCGATGACCTTGGAAAAAGTGATTTGGCAATCGGTACAACAATTCTTGGTTTGATGCCGAGTATCTTGATTATTGCCGCCGCGCAACCCGTGGATATCGTCCGTCTTGCTCTTGTATCACCGCATAGGGCTCTGGCTGTGTCTATTTTTGGTATTGCTTTGTCTCCGAGTTTATTTTCAAGGCCGACACCGTGGAAATCCGCGTTGAGAGACAAGTCGGAGACCACTTGGGATATTGAATTATCTCGATTCACCAAAGGGTCATCCCGGAGGCATGCGACTTTGAAGGCATTGGCTGATCTGATCATCTTGAGCATGGCTTCAGTCGCGTTGTGGCAGTGTTGGGTTATCAACTCAGCTACAATGGTCCAGTGGCTATGCGAGTCGCCTTTGCTTCTTTTCACGTGGCCCCTTGCAAACATGACTTGGGTTATCTTTGCCATTCTGCTCCTCCACTCGATGGCTGAAAGCATAGAATTCAAACACCCCTCGCTGGACATCTCTTACGCATGGTGGGAAGTCATTCTTCTACCCTACACGCTCGACTTTGAGAAGAGACTCGCCTGGAAAACCCAATGGCTTCCCATCAGTGCACCATCGATCGGCCAGATGTTTGAAATTCCATATCCATCGCTCGCGACAAGCGGTCCGGCAATGTCAAATGACACTTATGTGATTCGGATCGTCGTCAAGATGTCCAACGATCAGTACACTTTGAAGTGGCAGGCATACTTCTTTATAATCGAGTTTTGTGCGATCGGGATATACTTTTACGCAACTTTTGTCCTTCTTAGTGCTGTCTTTATCGGAGCGGTGGGAAGCGTGAGGTTTGGGGCCATGATGGCTGGGCTTTATGCGGCGATTCGATTTGTTCAGTGTGTTTTCTAGTGTTCGAGGGAGGTCTGGATGCAGGGTCAGGTTAGTGCGGGAACATCACGAAAGCTTTCTACTGAACCTACTGTTTCATTCTGGACCAGCCCAAGTAGGCAACAATCCTCAGTCACCATCTCCAACGATTTCCATACCCTCGAAAAGATCAAGCCAATCCTCCAACCTCTCATTTACAAACCACTCCAACTCCCATGGCTCATCGGAGAGTCTCTCCATATCACCATCCCAAACATACATATCCGCCTCAACTTTGGTCCCATCCTCCATCACAACCTCTACAGGAGTAACCTTATATGCCTCTCCCTCAAAATCATCCAATTTCTTGCGCTGGGACTTGGTCTCCAGAATCAGCAGATACCCGTCTACTTCACCGGACTCTTTCTCGACGACGGCTGGGTAGTCGCAGTGGCGGACAGAAAACCGTGCGTATCCATGAACCTTTGCTGGATGGGCGAATCTTTGGACGGTGGTTGTGTTGGATGCGTCGCCTGTTATTGCCCAGGCAAGCAGTGGGAGAGCGCGAAGTGTGCCGTAAACAAACAAGGGGCGTGGTGTAGACATTGTGAAGGAGTTTGTTGGTGTTTGTCATTTTGAGTGCGAAGATAGCATATAAGAGTCACATGTTTTCGCTATATGAGATTTCAGGCAGCAACTGGACAGATGAACTTTGCAGCTGGCGACTCGACAAACCATTATTTTGCGCACCGTAAAGTATCATAACAGAGCACAGAAGTTTCTTGTGATTTGTGGTCGCTTGTGTGTCGACAACGGTGGCTACCCTACACCGCTTGCGTGTCTATCTCAGCTTGTCCATTTGTACAAACTCATGTTCAACTGTTTACACCATGAGCTCCAGCCTTTGTCCCAACAACAAACCAACATCAAGTTTTGCATCCATCGAAAACAGAAGTCAATCATAGCTCAGTGACAGGCACAACAACAAACAATCAGGAACCAGAGGTAAGAACTCAAAAGGTATATTCCAAATATCACACGCTTATATCTATGCTTGTAATCTAACCCTCAATCTGCTCAGCCTTGGCCTTCTCATCCCTCAAATCAACACCATCAGCATTATGTCTAAACTCCTCCTCCTGCAATCTCAAATCCTCCATAACAATCTTGTTCGCCTTCCAGATAGGCTTGGTCTCAAACAGCTTATCCATAGCCTCCAAAGGCACACCCTTGGTCTCGGGGATGCAGAAGAACACGAAGAAAATAGACAAAACCATAAGAGAGGCAAAGAAGAGGTACACGCCAAAGCCCCAGGCTCGGAACATTTGCTCCGTGAAGCGGGCGATGATAAAGTTCCAGAACCAGTTGTTGGCTGCGGCGTTGGCTTGGCCAAGGGAGCGAGTGTTTTGGTCAAACATCTCCGAGTTGAGAACCCAAGGTGTACCGTTCCATGAAGGTGTGTAGAAGGCGGTGTAGAGGTAGAAGAAGAAGACAGCTGCGATGCCGCCTGATGAAAGAGAAACATCCTCTCCGCTGGCGAGCTTGGATTCGGTGTTGGCAATCTTGATGTATGCACCGATAAAGTACATGCAGAAAGCACCTCCAGCAGCACCAATCATGAGAAGGTTTCGTCGACCCATCTGATCAATGAGAACCATAAGCCAGACAAAGGTCAAGACAGTCTTGACGACACCAAAGATACCAGTAGTGAGGAAGCTGGTGTTGGTACCGGTGATGCCGATGGATTTAAAGACGGTAGGGCTGTAGTAGTTGATGGCGTTGATACCGGAGCCTATAGATGTTAGTCGTTGAAATTGTTTTGAGATTGAGGTGCTTACCGTTTTGGAACACAAAGAGAAGACCACCGAGGAGGAAGCGCCACTGAACCTTGCGGTTCTTGAGAGCAGCAAAAGGCTTCCAGAAACCGGCACCAACAGCGCTGTGGTAACGATCAATCTCGGCATCGATAAAGTTGATCTCCTCCACGATGTAAACATCATCCGCGTCGAGGTTTCGCATCCAGCAAAGATTCTTGATAGCCCTCTCGCGCTTGCCCTTGGAGAACAACCATCGAGGTGATTCAGGAATAAAGATGGCGCCAATCATGAGAAGACCAGCGGGAATAAGCTGAACAGCAAAGGGAATAAGCCAAACATTCTCGTTCTGACCAGGAGAGAGAGGGAGATGCTGGTTAATTCCGTAGTTGATCCAGAAACCGACCAGACCACCAGCTTGCCAGCCAAGTTCGTAAAGACCGACAAGGCGGCCACGAATAGCAGGTGGCGACAACTCGGAAATGTAAATTGGTGTCATGTTGGAGCATCCACCGACACCAATACCAGCAAGGACACGGCCGCCGATAATGAGACCGAGACCGCGATCGCCATTGGCACCAAGCATCATACCGGCGCCAACCATAAAGACGGCAGAAAAGAGAATGAGCGACCATCTACGGCCGAGAAAGTAACTGCTGACATAGGCGAATAGAGAGCCAAAGAAGGCACCGGCTTGATACACTGACACGATGTTCTGCTTGGTGAGAGCCAGAGCGGCGGGATCATAACTCTCAAAGTTGAATTCCTGAACGAACGATGGCAAAGCAAGGGTCGTTCCGATAAAGGCAGAGTCGTAACCAATGGTACAAGCAGCCATTGATGCAATGGCGGCGCAAGCATAGACGCGCCAGTTGTAGACGGCTTTCGGCGTAGGCCGATCTTCCTTGAGAGTGAGGATACCCATGACTGCGAATTGTCGAGGAACTTTTGCAGCCGTTGATATTAAAGTTGAGAAGGATGATGAACTGGAGTGTTGAAGAGTGACTCGACCGGTGGGGGGCGAAGATTTATACCAAAAGACGACCCATATCTCAGAAGCCGCTAGTTTTGGACTGAATTGCCCACTCAATAAACTGCCAGATAATCATTCTCCAAACATGGAGAGTAGTCCGGGGTTTGCGGGGAAGAATCTGTGGGGGAAGAATCTCTTTCCGTGACGCATGAGATCTGAGATTATGGTTAATTCTGTTGTATGAAAACAGGGTCAAGAGACGCGTTTTGGGATAAAGGCTTATCCAAGAGAGTCTCCACTCTGGGGTCTCCGCATGTTACCATCCATGTGGTCTCGGGTCTAACCTTATTTCGCAAGTCAACGGGGATGATCTTTGGATGCTGAAAGTTTATCCTTGAGGTGTCCACGGCGAACTCGGCATATCCCCGAAGTTGATTGGTCGGATTTCGAATACACCGCTGGCATCGTGAAGTGGGTGTCAAAACACGGTGGCAGGGGCGTACTTCGGTCTGTTCTCACCCAGTCTGACCCAGACACGGTCCAGGACACGCGCGTGAGCCACGAATTGAGATTGTAATATTATTCTATTATCCCAGACGTAATCATCTTCCAAAGTCGCCTTGAAACATCTCCCCAAGATCGCATCCAGGCGCGAAACCCAAATTCGTCATGAATTGCGAATCAACATCAATACCATCTGCGCAGTCTATAGATCCAAGTTCATCCAAAATAGCATCGTAGTCCAGTAATTGACTCGCCATGTTTGAGTCAGGTGGCAGAGACCCTATTTGTCCGTTGACATGTGAAGTTTGTAAAGTGTGGAATGTAAGATTTGGTGTGAGTGTGTATAATGGTTGCGAAGCTGGACTCCGGTCGGAATATCGTTGCCTGTCAAATGACAATGCTTGTTGCTCTTTTTGCCTCTGCTGCATACGACCCAACTCATGTTCCAGTTCCCCGGATGTGATGGGGGCTGGATGATGTCCTGGATGAGAGGTGGTTGATAGATCATCCATAAATAATGGGCTAACGCCTGGACGATTGGCAAGATCCACTGAACTGGGTGTGTTTTGGTTGTTTTTAGATGCGTCCATTCCACCTTTCGGGTTCCACGTGTCTGTGAGCGTTTGTATCGTTGTGTTCCACTTTGTTAGGTCTTGTTCTTGCATTCGCGTCGCATGTCCGTGTTGTTGAACTATTTCCATCAGAATGGTCACAATTGGTGGTGTTCCGCCAGGTCCAAAGTTTTCCACGCACGACTCGACGACCTCTATAAAGTTGGACAATAGAGATGGCCGATGACCAGGCACCAAGTCGAGGGTGATTGCGAGAAACATCCCTTGGAGTAGGTAGGCCGATGGCACTCTTGGCGTGGATCCACCAAAGATCAACGAGTTGCAAAAGGAAAAGCGAGAGTCGAGGCTTTTGACGAGGTCGTCAGGGGTGATTTGGGCGTTGCCATGTAGCCTTTGCTCCGCGCTGGCGCCCCAGAGTCTACAGAAGGCGAATAATTGCTGGAACGTTGGGAGTGGTGACGCGCAATCCGACGATTGTCCATCCTCAGATGCCTTTCCGAAGCCCGAGATAGAACTCCAGGGCTGATTTAATTCCCGCTCTCCTGATACAGATGGTAGGGTATACCGGATGCCGGAAGTCGCTTGGGGTTGACCGAGGCAGAGCGACGCCAGAGAATCCAGGATAAAGCTCGCTGATAGAACCTTGACTTCATTGTAATGTGATGAAGCTTCGACGCCCGGTTTAACTGGGTACATGTGGGATGATGTGGTTTGGTGGTATAGAGCGAGGCGCGAGGCGCGACCTATTAGTATCCATGCTGGCATCGTTCTCTTTTGACCGAGCAGGATTAGTGATTGAAGCAACATGGAACTGACATGCGCGAGTTCGATTGATTCGTCATCGGAGGGTACAAGTCGTCGAGCTGTCGCCAGAATGTCGTCGGGGGATCTATCGTGTGAGGCATCCTGATACGCGGACACTGCGAGAACAGCCCAAAGCTGAGCGTGCAGCGCCGAGGCAGGACCTGCTTCGATGGTAATGCCATCTGGAGGATACGTGACTGCTGTCCGGGTGATTACCGCTGGCTCAACGATCGGTAGCCAGCAGTGAGTGTAGGAGACGTAAATATCCACGAGTCGTTTCCAATTGGTAGGTAGCATCAGCTTGGTAGGTTGCGATCTGTCAAAGGGCTGTGGTGGGAGTGTCGGTGCAACTTGAATCGGTACTCCTGGTGATGGTCTACCGTCGAACAGGTTGAGACCAGGCGGGGTGTTGTCTTCCGACTCTGAATCATCGGCAGACGTCTCATTTTGTGGTGTCTTCTCGTCCGACAACAATCTCCCAATATCCTTGTGAACTCGACTCTTGTTCCATCGTCGATATAATCGATGATTGGCTTTATCTTTGGTCGCAAGGATACGAGTCCCTTCTGCGCCATCATCCTGTGTAAGAAGTTGATGAAGAGCTCCCTCACAACCAGGAACTTGTTCAAATAACCACGCAAGTGACAACTCAATTGTCCGAAGGTATCCCGTCTGGACACCTCTCTTCCGCGACGCAGGGGTATAAGAACATGGCCTGTTTTGTGCAGTACAAGTTCCACAATGAGGACGAGCACCATCACATTTCTCTCTTGCGGTGCGACATGAATCACATGCCAATGAGACTCTCTGACGTTTGACAGGAGCTGTTGCGGGAGCGCTGGAGGTATCCGCATCGTTCTCTCGTTTCTTTGGCGGCATGCTTGAATGTTTAATAGACAAAGCTACCTGTGCCGTGAGGGCAACAGGAGCATGACGGGATACAGCTGTGCGAAGGAGTTTGGCGTTGTCCAATCAATCAAGTTCAGGTCAATACGTAATCTCTGCCATCAAGACCCATGACAATCTGAACCAACAAAACGATAACTATGATGAGCGCGATGCGGGGAGAACCTAGAACCTGGGGAATATTCTGAGTTGAACTTTCCAGCCTCCAAGTGACAGTCCGAATCATCACCGATGTTATTGGACCGGAGGTTGAAGTGGGTCGGATAAACACTTTCCCGACCAATTGTGACTTGCATGCCCCGGATTTGCTGGTGGGGGATCTGCCGAGCACCCTGCCGCCCACCTCGAGACAGATTCTATTCTTTGACAAGCACTCACTTTCTACTGATACCGACAGTATACGACGATTCACTGTTACTACATACTACACTATTGTTATGGCGTCACTCTAGACACGGTCAACGCATACAAAATGGCTGGTGTCAAGAGGTCTATCGGGTCAATGCTTGGCCATGAGGATGCTTTGTTGCGACCAAACGGTCATGCCCGTCCAAGAAGTCATTACGATGGAATAACCCGTGATAACCTCGATCCCTCAACACCAAAGTCACAGTCCTTTAGACTAAGCGACGCGCTTCACTCACAAACTCCGTCACAAAACACATCCCAACCCAATTCGAGAGCGGCCTCTCAATCCGTGGGTCCAAATGGAGACCAACAGGATGGCCTCACTCGTACACCATCTCCCACCTTTCCTCCCTTGACTGGGCAGGTTCCCGACTTTAGTCCAGATGCGTCAATGATTCTTGTCGGAATGCGCGGTGCTGGAAAGTCGACATTGGCGGTAATGGCTTCGTCTGCTATGGAGAGGAAGGTCATTGACATGGAACAAGCTTTCCAACGGGTTACCGGTTTGTCCAGCGCTGCTTATAAGGCTGAGCATGGATCTGCCGAATGTTATAAACAACAAGCCAAGGTTTTGCAAGGCGCTTTGCAACGGCATTCTACTGGTTGTATCTTGGTTTGCTCATGGATGGAGAGTCGAGTTCAGAGTCTACTACGAGAGTTTGCGTCAAGTCACCCTGTCATTCACATTGTTCGAGACGCCGATGCGATTCAAAATCACCTCAGATTTCGCGATCCGACAAAAATCCGAAACCTCCTCGATGTCAGCAATGCCATCTTCCGGTCCTGCACCAACTTTGAGTTCTTCAACGTTTCCGAGAAACCAAGCAAGTCGTCACTCGCGAGAACGTCAATGTCGGAGAGATCACCAGCTCCATATCTGACACTCAAACATGTTGAACGACACTTTCTCAAGTTTCTATCGCTGGTTTATCCTGCAGGAACAATACCTTTTGCCGACTCTGCCTTTCCACTATCGAGAATCCCCACCGAGGAACGCAACTTTACATACGCCACTTCGATCCCCTTAACAGATATCCTCGGCGACGGTGTGGAAGTTGAGGAGCATGTCAAGGGTGCAGATGTGGTACAGATTGTCGTACATGATCTGGCAGACCATGGTGAACACGGCACCTTGACATCTGAAACCAGCGCAAAATTGCTTGCCGATATCACCAAAGGCATTGGAGTTGTGAGAAGAAGTACAATCCTTCCTATAATCCTTCATCTTTTTCTCCCTCATACAGCAACTGACGAGATTCTGCGTGTCTACCTCGATCTCGTTCACCACGCCGTTCGACTGGCGCCAGAAATGATGACGGTCGACCTCCGACTTGAAGACGTACACATCTCTCGCATACTCTCAATCCGCAAAAGAACAAAAGTAATTGGCAACTGTTTCATCATTTCAGATCCACCAACTTGGGACTCGCCAATCTGGATGTCTTGGTACAAGAAGGCCAACAATTTGGGCTGCCATATTGCAAGATTAATACGACCTGCGACCTCAATTGACGACAACTTTAGCATTAACCATCTAAAGACATCAGTTGCCGCGCTGCAGGGACCCAAGATCCCTCTTATTGCTTATAATTCCGGAAACCTTGGGCGCAACTCTCAAGCTCTCAATCGCATCTTAACAGTCGTCCGACCAGACTCACTTGAACGAGTCAATCCCAAACCACCTATTACACCTACCATCACCGCAGCTGGCGCAACAAAAGCTCTCTTCTCGTCATTCATATATGACCAAATGAAGCTTTACGTCTTTGGAGCCAATGTCAGCTACAGTTTGTCACCGGCAATGCACACAGCTGCGTTAACGGCATGTGGACTGCCACATACATACGAACCAGTATCCTGCTCGTCACTTCGAGGCATCAAGCACATAATTGAGGATCCCGAGTTTGGCGGTGCTTCAGTCGGACTCCCATTCAAGGTCGAAATCATCACCTTGACTCATTCGCTCAGTAACCATGCTAGGGCCATTGGTGCTGTCAATACTCTTATCCCCATTCGTTTCTTAAACGAAGACGGCACAATACCAACAGGCGCTGCCTTTCTCGATAGTGTCAATCGCGCAGGCCCAATTAAAGCTCTATACGGCGAGAACACTGACTGGATTGGCATTCGTGCTACTATTCGACGTGGTCTTTCACCCGCCAATGCTGTGGTGTCAAGTACATGTGGTCTTGTCATTGGAGCAGGTGGTATGGCTAGAGCTACTGTCTACGCCATGCTTCAAGTCGGTATCAAGAATATTGTTATATATAACCGCACACGCAAGAACGCCGAGAAGATGGTGTCGCATTTTACACAATTACTACAGAGGAAAGACTTGGGTGTTTTGAGTGCAGAGAGCGAACACTCTCGTTTTCACGTTATTGGGTCACTGGAAGATCCTTGGCCGACAGAATACCGTCTACCCACGGTCATCGTCTCCTGCATCCCTACACATCGCATCGGAAATGTTCCCACACCAGAACTCACACTACCGGACGAATGGCTAGAAAGTCGCACTGGTGGTGTCGCGATTGAGTGGGGATACAAGACACTAGACACGCCGTTTCTAACACAATTCCGAAAACAAGCACATCGAGGATGGGTCAGCATGGATGGTCTGGACATGTTGCCTGAACAAGGTTTTGCGCAGTTTGAGTTGTTTACTGGGAGGAGAGCGCCGAGGAGGCTAATGAGAAGGATGGTGTTTGAGGCGTATCCTGTTGAAGAGGGTAAATCGAATCTTGAAGAGTTGCAGCCGAGATTACGGTCGTTGGATGAACAGGAAACATAGCGATGAATTGACAATGCATTTGATGACACTTACGATTGCTCCGTCCAGTCTCGACCCATTTACTGGCACACATAAGCTGCGTGACCATGTCGGATTTCCGAGCACACCTTTAGATTTCGGCCCCGTCAAATGAAACGAAGCCATATCCAGATTATGAATCAAACCCCCTCCAACTTTTCCTTGATACGCTTGGAGTCGCCCGATGAGAATAACAAGTAATCATGGCAAGGCTTTACGATCCATCACTCTTCCAGATGGTCAGCGTATGGAATCCCACAGGCCAATTGATCTTCGCGTTATCCGAGCAACTCGGTGGTTTCCTAAGCTTACCAGCGTAAGCTGACCTTATCACTGTCTATATATACAGCCATCTAGCTCCCACCGACTGAGTTGACCTGAGCATTGTCTATATATATCCGTCTGTCTCCCACAGCGACAGCGACTCAGTACCGCAAACCATGTCTTCCCTCAGATCCTCAATCGAACAAACCGCCAAAGCATTCTTCTCAGCCGTCGTTGAATGCGGCCAACAGAATGACCCAACCCTCGTGACCCGAGACCTCGACGAATCCTGCAAACGATTCTACCGTCCCATTTCGCTGTGCGAATTTCTCGGCGTTTCACCTGACCAGGCGCTTGACAACAAGGCCCTTGAAGCAGGATTCGCTAGTAGTCTGACTCAGGCAACTTTCAAGACATGTGAAGTGGAAAACTTGACGATTGATACTGAAGCAAGGAGAGCTACGGCTATGACGAAGGCGGATATGGTGTTTAAGGATGGAGAGACAATTGTCATGGAACATGCGTGGATTTTGGACTTTAGTGAGGATGGAAGTAAGGTTGTGAGTGTTGTAGAGTTTTGCGATCAGGTGGCTACTAGGAAGATGGTTGCTAAGGTTTATCCTGGGAGGTTTGGGAGCGATGCTTGAACAGTCTTTATATATATCTCCAGAATGTGCATCGTCTGAAATACCCAAGTTTACACTTTGCCCTGTATCAGCTCTTCCAAGCATGATACTTCCTATAAATATCCTTCCTGAAAACATCCTTCAAATCCGTCGCCGTCTGCGTAACTTCTCCGTCTAAAGGAATTTTCGCATTCACAGCTCCGATACCACAAAGGTCATTCTTCCTATCCACGAACCACGTTATCGTGAGTCCTCCTCCCCAACTCATGGTATTAGCACCATACCACCCATCCGTATCCTCCAGTGTTATAACACCACCAAGACCGTGACCCAGTTTTGCGTCTTCGATGCCGACTTTGAAGAATGAACCCATAGGGCTGGAGAGCATGGCGTGATGGCCGGCTGTTGCTTCGGGAGTGAGATGGTGCTGGAACATATCCTCGACTGTCTCCTTCTTGAGAATCTTGCCATCGTTGGAGAGGAGGGAGTGTAGGATTTTGATGTAACTTGTGGCAGACATAGCCAGGCCATGACCACCAAAACATCCAGCTGATCGACCGTTGATAAAAGCACCTTGACCCATAATCGCATACCCAAGACCCTCAGGATCACTAGGGCTAAGGTCAACAAGCCGTTCTCGCAAGTCCTCTCTCGTGACTGGATAAAACTGGGCATCGTTCTCACGACCGAGCGGTTTCAGAATTTTGTCGTGGAGTCGTTGTTCCAAAGTTTCGCCTGTAACGCGCTCGACGATTCGACCTGCCCAGTCACAACCAGATCCATACATCCATCCCTCTCCAGGATGGTGCGTGAGAGGATAGATGAAGGTATCTTCGACTGTTTTCCTGCCTTGATCCTTTGGTTTGAACTTGGTGCTCCATTTCCCAATCTTGGGATCAAGAAAATCATATGGCGTCCCAGCACTATGTGTAAGGAGCATTTCGAGCGTGATTTTCCTCGCGGGCTCTTCCAAAAGCGGTTCATCTCCCTCCCATGCCGTCAGAACCTTCTTTTCAGCCAGTTCAGGAGCAATCTTTGATAAATCCCCGTCGAGAGTGAGAAGACCTTCTTCGACACATTGTAAAGCAGCGATGCTAGCTGGGAGTTTGGAAGCTGAAGCAAGAGTGATAATATCGTCTAGCTTCTGAGGAATCTTCTCTCCGGAGAGAAGGGTCCTTTGTCCGAAGACCTTATTGTAGGTGAAATCTCCTTTGGTGTTTGTTGCAAGGAGGACGCCGCCGTTGATTTTACCGGCGTCGATAGCTGACTGGAAGGCGTCTTCTATAGTTGACATTTTGATAGAGTATGATCTGAGTTGAATGGAAGTAGAAGATCTGAGGTATGAGCTGAGAATTCTAAATCGTGATAGCATGATATGAAGAGTTATTTATGTTTCATGGTTCATGTAAGACGATGTAATAATCCTCCGAGAGGAGGTGGGTCACGTGGGACGAGCATCGCATCTTTTAACCAGTTAGAAGGCTAGCTTTCCGAGCGGACAAATGAGATTCTGTCCCAGAGTATTCGGCAGGTGAGTCAAGATATCTACAGTAGATCGACCGACAAATCCGGACGATCCTTTTAGTCAAAATGGGGACCTTGATACTGATATTTTCGCATTGAATCTGATCATGATTACTCAGGTCGGTTGGAATGTTGAACTGACTAAAATGCATCTCGCTCGTCTTGTTGAGCAGACATCAGTGCCTGGAGATCTTCTGAATTTATTCATGCATGAATATCTATGAACTGGACTCATATCTACTCCTCCCTCTAATCCTCTCCCCATAAACATAGAAACACCACGGAATAGGCGCCATGAGAAACGTAAACGCTGCCAACAAAGTTGTAGCCCAACCAGCCCCCAACTTCTCGAACATTTGTAACGCAAACAAAGGAAACGCAAAACTGAGAGAATATCTACTCAACATCATAGCTCCAGAAGCAGAAGCTCCATACAAAGGTCCATAAGCATCCAGCATGAAGAGATTCACACCAGCGTAAATCAAAAGACATGCTAACATCGTCATTCCTTGAAAGATGATCGGCAGGATGTAGTGTAGACGATACTCGGCTGTCCAGCCTGCTATGAGAAGACTTGCTGGCAGGAGGAAGGATCCTATCATGGAGGATATGAGACGGTTTTCGGGTGGGAGTGGTGTATCGTGTGTCTGGTTCCATCGGATGAGACGTTTCTGATAATATGAAAAGTCGATCAGAACAAACGGTGCACAGGCGAATAGTGTACCGAGTGTAATGCCCAGATAAGAAAGTGATTCTCCCGTCTTGTCGAAATCGTAATAAGTCCTGAAGATCCAAGGAACGGATATGATGAATGTATACAACAATCCAAAGATGAATCCATTGTACAAACTAACCAAGGTAACAATGGGCTCCGTAAAAAGCATATGAAGCGGTCGGAGAATAAGAACCGTGAAGAAATGACGTATCGTTTTTGAGACAGATGTTTGTTGAGATGAACTGTCGCCCATACCCATTTTTATAGCTCTTCTTTTCAGAACGACCTTTTTGTATGTTTCTTTTGTGAAGAGGACGGGGATATAGAGAGCGCATGTGACGATTACTGCAATCCACTGCGTCCATCGCCATCCGAATCCTCGTTCGACGAAGCCTCCAACGAGAGGTCCAACAGCTGCTCCGAGTGAGGGAATGGAATAGTATATCCCCAACGCAGCACCCCGATATTGAGGAGCGCAGTAGTCCATGATCGTAGCAGATGTATTATTCACATTCGGCGAAGCAAACATGCCAGCAAAGAACCGACAGACGCATAAAGCAACAATGTCCCTCGCGAATCCCGAACCGAGAAGAAAGGCAAGGAAGATGGGTGTCGTAGCGACATACACAGTCTTTCTTCCATAAGTCTCAGACAAAGGTGCACCGACAAGGGGTCCACACGCCATGCCGAGGTTATACAGCGACAAAGGCAAGACTGACTCTATTCGTCCTTCATGGAATTCTTGTCCGACAGAGGTTTGAGCGGGTGCGTATATCGCGCCGGCGAAACATGATGCCCATGCAAGAGATGTTATGGATGCGATACTGAGAATTTTGATGGCGGGTGAGAAGTTCCGCGGGTTGTCTGGGTCGGAGGGACCTGTCCAGTCGTAGGTTGCGTTGATGCGTCTTATTATTTGCTGCGTTTCTGCTGGTGTGGATATTTGGTGACTGTGACTGAAGATTTCTGCCATTTCTGGCGGGTTTCTTGGTATTGACTCCATGATTGATGTTGGTTTGGTGAAGATCGGAGAGTGACGTGCGATATATGTAGCGTCGTTGTTCGGCGAGTTGTTCTAGTTGCCGAGATGCTCTGGGCCAAGACCAGACTCAATATGTCCTCGACATTCAGCGCAATCCAGTGATTCAAAAAGACTCCTCGCGTTTCTAAGCCCAATTGATCCCATCCAAAGGAGAATGGGTTTTTAGGGGGAGCAAGGGCCGAATGCAGGTAGAAGGAGGATGCAGCTCTCACCACAAACGTAACACCAGTGGAGAGTAGCATAAGATCTGTACACAGATATTTAAAACAGCAGTATTTATTTCTAATCGCTCAATTGACCATAGTTCCATCCCAATTGAAGAGTTCGACGGCAATTGAATCCCCATGATGTAGTGTGAAGGGCGTCGGTGAAATGGCTGCGAAGCCGACGCTTACCAATGATCTGCATTGGAGAACCCATACCGTCACCACCATGAAGCTTCAAGATAATACAACGAATATTTTTGTTAACTCATGTTCATATATAATCTAAAAGCAATGCACGCTACCCAACCCAATGCGAATCCCCTACAACTTGCTCTCTGCCCTCTGAGCAACCTTCTCAGCAATAGCAACATTCACCTTTTCCACCGGCAACTCCTCGAGCGTCTTGCCCGTCCAGTACTTATCCTGTTCCAAACCCTGATATATCAACGCCTCAGTTCCCAAAATAACATTCCATCCCTTATCCTCTGCTATAGCACCAAGTTTTGTAAAGGGTGTAGGGTTGTAGCACATCTCCAGAATAGCACCCTTCTCTGGCTTGTCAAGGAACGTCTCTGTAACTGCGCGAGCTTGGATCTCTTCTTGTGTCTCGGGCTCAAAGTCTGGTACGCATGCGACGATGGCACCTGGGGCGGGGAGAGATGATGCTTGGCTTGTGGTCTTGACGTGTAGGAGACCGTCGCCATAGCCGCGGGCTGCGCAGTCTGCGATGACGGCTTGGACTTCTGATTCGTCGCGGTTGACGAGGTATATCGTCGTAGCCTGCATCTTCTTTCGAAGAGCATAAATAGCACTTCTCGCTGCACCTCCTCCACCAACGACAAGAGCAGGCTTATTGTGGAATACAGCATCAGGGTTTGTGATATTCTGGTAGAATGACTCGCTGATACCGAGGACATCCGTGTTTGCGCCACAGAAGATTCTGCGACCATCCTTCTCACGGATATACAGCGTATTGCAAGCGCCTACATCGCGGCACTCTTCTGTAAGTTCATCCAGGTAAGGAACGATGGCGACTTTGTTTGGCATAGTAACTGAGGCACCTGCAAAACCCCATTAGTAAGAGTTCATTGATACAATTGATGAGAGAGACTTACCGTAAAAGTCGGGATGTTCGGCCAATTTCAAGAATGCAGGGATATCGGCTGAATCAAGTCGTACTTGACCCCAGTTGAGTCCCAAATCTTGATAAACAACATTATGAAGGAATGGTGAGAGTGAAGCTGTGAGCTTCTTGCCAAATAGGTATCCGTGGCGTTCGAGTTGGGAGACTTGGTTTGACTGGAGGGAGTCTCCTGAAGGGTATGTTTGTTGTTGTTGGACAGACATTGTGAGATGTGATGAGAGGTATGAGATGAGATGAGGCGAAATGTATGAGATGGTGATCTGAGATGAGATGAGTGAATGTCTGAATGCGGCGCACGTCTTCAAGTACTCAACCATTCAAGAAAAGATAATCACCAAAATCCCGGTTGGAGGGTTTTTCCAGTGAATATCCACCCGCTAACTCCTGCTACCGATCTCTTCATCCGGGGTGCGTGTACTAACGTCTTAGCAAGCAATGCCGAGTGTCTCCACCGGATAAAGGCTTAACCATGAACCCCGGGTAATCGAAATACCAAGAAACATGATGTAAGTCTGGATGTAAGTACTGGAAATATTCTGGAAAAACGTATTATAAGGGAATAAACGGTTGCTAACGGCTGATGATGACGGAAATCGTACGGAAAAGATGCGCATCTCGATTAAACGGGGTTTCAGATTGGATGAATGATCTATCTATATAGTATTCATCTCACATGGTATGGATATCTCCGATGTATATATCTCGATCGAATAGCCACAACGTCAGAGGCAGTTTATACAGCTTCATATAGCAATTCATTTCACACCTGCAGCTTGTCTCATACCACCAAGCCATCACCTATCATACACCACTATACTGTCTTCATCATGCACAAATCATCTATATGCACAATGTCCCTAGGGCGCTCCTTTGCAGGCCACTCCCTCCCCACCAAACTCACAGCCGCTGCCCAAAACTCCTTCTCCGGCATAGAAGTCTTTTACGAAGACCTCGTTGACCTCTCAAAATCGCTCCCTGGCGGCGCCACTCACGCAAACCAACTCACAGCCGCCCGCACAATCCGCGACCTCTGCGAAGCCCGTAACCTAGAAATCATCTGTCTGCAGCCATTTATGCACTTTGGCGGTTTAGTAGACCGAGAAGCACAAGAAAAGCAGTTTGGTGAACTGGAGCATTGGTTTGATCTTGTTAAAGCCTTGGGTACCGACTTGATATTGTTTCCTAGTAGTTTTCTCCCTGAGGAACAAACTTTTGAGGATGATACTGTTCTTGAGGGTGATTTTTTGAGGGCGGCTGAGATGGGATTGATGCAAGAGCCCCCTGTGAGATTCGCTTTTGAAGCGCTTTGTTGGGGAACGAGGATTAATACTTGGGAACAAAGCTGGGATATGGTCCAAAGAGTTGATCGACCCAACTTTGGGATGTGTATCGACAGTTACAACATCCTCGGTCGAATCTATGCAGACCCAACGACACCCTCTGGCAAGACATCCGATTGCGAGAACGTTACAAAAGAGTCCATCAAGAGACTTGTAACAGTGGACGTCAACAAGGTCTTTCTGTTACAAGTGGCTGACGGCGAGAAACTCAATGCACCACTCGACACAAAGCATCCCTTTTATAACGCTGAGCAACCGGCGAGGATGAGTTGGTCTCGTAACGCGAGGTTGTTTTACGGAGAGACCGAGTATGGCGCTTATCTACCATGCAAACAACTCCTCCGCACTGTTGTGCAAGGACTTGGTTTTGATGGTTGGTTGAGTTTTGAAGTATTCAACAGACGGTTGACGGATACTGATGCTGTTGTACCGGAGGAGTCGGCCAAAAGAGCTGCTGCTTCGTTTGAGAAGATGAAGATTGAACTTGGATTGAGGACTGAGGAGACACCAAGATTGCAAGCGAATCTGTAATACCCTTTTCTAGCATAATACCATATATCTCATTCATTTATAAATTCATTGATCCTTCTATCATTCATTGTATTCCTTTTCAACGCATCTAGTTTCTCGTATCACAACCCAATTGTTTTGTTTACAGCTTCGTCCTCAACTTCAAATGCTTAACAGCATACTCAATAGCAGCAGTGTACCCAAAAACTCCCAACCCACAAATAACTGCCTCCGCCTTATCACACAAGTAACTATGATGTCTAAAAGCCTCCCTAGCATGGACATTCGTGATATGAACCTCGACAAACGGAATATCAACTCCAACGAGTGCATCTCTTATAGCGACGCTGGTATGTGTGTACGCGCCCGCGTTGATGATAATCGCATCGACATTGCCTCTCGCTTCGTGAATGCGGTCCACTATCGCGCCCTCCGAATTGGCCTGGAAAGATTGTAGTGTGGCGGAGAGGTTTGTTGCTTGTGCTTCTGCATCGTTTTCGACATCTTTGAGTGTTGTTGAGCCGTAGAGTTGAGGTTCTCTTGTACCCAAAAGATTGAGATTGGGACCGTTGATGAGGAGTAGACGACGAGACATGATTGATGGTTGCAGTATAATGTTTGCAGTACACCTCAATCACCATTCACCATCATCTCATACTTATGAACCACTCCGCAAAAGTCTAATTCCGTCATGTCTTGCATAATCGGCACCCACGAACCATACCCCAAAGCCACCCCGCAAGCCCGGTTAAAGCTTCATCCCCAGTCCCCGCCATCGATCTGCTTACCCCACGGCGCATCTGATCCCGTAGTGCGGAACAAATCTGGGGGACGGTTCAAGACGGCTTTCACTAAATAAAACAGATTCTGGATCTTCTGTTGACTTTATCCATCAGTATCTCCTAAATTTATCCAGGAAAAACGATTGCAAACATGAATAGCCAAGAGTTGACCGAGATTTATGCGTTTGCCGTGCAATTGGGCAAGGATGCGGGAGATATGCTCATGGCTGCAGCCCAGCGCCGCATTGACGGGAATGGAGCCTCATCCAGTACTGTGTCATATGTTGAGAAGGAGAACTCGGTAGACCTGGTAACCAAGACTGATAACGGTTAGTGTTTTGTTTCTTGTTTGAACGTTGCTAAGTATTAGATGTCGAGAACTTTATTCGTACAACGGTCCTCAGTAAATATCCCGACCATGGGTAAGTGGTACCTGTTGTGGCATTGACTTGTCGCCTGACCTTTTAGATTCCTTGGAGAAGAGTCGTACTCCGCCGGCGCATCGAGAAATTATCTTGTCGAAGATAAGCCAACATGGGTAGTCGATCCTCTCGATGGGACAGTCAACTTTACACATCTGTTCCCCATGTTTTGTGTGTCGATCGCTCTTGTTGTCAAGGGTGTTCCGGTCATTGGCGTCATCAACGCTCCGTTCCTCCGCCAATTCTTCTCATCATGCAAAGGCCAAGGCGCATGGCTGAATGAGACCCAACGACTACCGCTCATCCGAAACCCGATCCCTCCGATGCCTGCCAACGCTCCCAGCGGATGCACATTCTCATGCGAGTGGGGTAAAGACCGACGAGATATCCCAGATGGCAACCTATCAAGAAAGGTTGAGTCATTCGTCACTCTAGCTACAGAGAGGAGTGGACGAGGAGGAAAGGGTGGAATGGTCCATGGCGTGCGAAGCTTGGGAAGGTATGTCACCAAGCTCGATGCGCCGAACATTTTGCTGACTTTGTAGCGCAACCTTGGATCTGGCCTATACAGCTATGGGATCCTTCGATATTTGGTGGGAAGGTGGCTGCTGGGAATGGTATGTCGAAGCGAATATCGTTTTCGGCCGTCGATACTAACATCAACAGGGACGTCGCAGCTGGTTTCGCTATTCTCCAAGAGGCTGGTGGTCTGGTCACAACTGCCAATCCTCCAAGCGATCCCGAAACCGCCGACATAACAAGAGCGCATCTCGGTGGTCGCCTATACCTAGCAATACGGTAAGCAGTTCCTCGAAACGCAAGACCCATACTAACTTGGTCAGACCTGCAGGTCCATCAGAAACAGAAGACGGTCGCCAAACACAAGAACGAACAGTGAGAGAGGTTTGGAAGCGAGTTCGAGAATTAGATTACAAGCGACCGGGTGTATAATCCCGATATTCATTAATACAGTCGAACTTTCATACGCACCATGCACCAACCTCCAGATCCCTTAGATGTCATCCAGCTCGGACATACGAGAAACAAATTCCTCCTGCAATCGCCTCAGATATCCCGGAAGTGTTTCTTTGTTGCCTGACTCTTTGGCTTGCTTCAAGGCATCCTGAAGATTTAGAATCAGCTTTCGTCTGGCAATAAGTCTTGACGATTCAGAACTACGCTTGCTCGCTTCTCGCTTCGTTCGGATGTCATTTGCTATCTCTTCTGCTTTGTCAATAAAGCTTTGAGGTAGTCCAATCGCTCTAGCCAGGTTGATACCGTAATGCTCTTCGCCTGTGATAGCGCCTGAAGTGGCTTTGTAGAGCATCGTGATATGTGGCAGGCCCTCTTGTGTTGTAGAACTAGTGGCCGCAAGGTGGAGATTGAGAACTCCAGGTCGATCCGACAGAACCTTTGTCAAGTCAATGAAGTGAGTCGCAAACCATACAGATGCTCTGCTTTGGATCAAGGCTTCAGACATTGCAATCGCAATGGCCAGTCCGTCACGGTTGCTTGTAGCTCGCCCCAATTCGTCAATAATTGCTAGGCTCTTGTCGTCAATGTTCCTCAGGATGAAAGCCATTTCGCGCATCTCAACAGAGAACGTGGAAAGGTTGCTCTCAATACTGTCGTCAAGAGAAACACGAGCAAAGATGTTCTGGATGATAGGAAAGGCAGCATATTCTGCAGGCACATAAGAGCCAACTTGTGCCATGATCTGGAGTAACGCGACCGCTCGGATGTAGGTGCTCTTGCCGCTCATATTGCAGCCGGTCACAATATGGAAGCAATACTGCTGCGTGGAGTAATAGTCATTTGGTACAAAGTCGCCATTCATGTTCTAAGAAGTTAGTCAATGTCAATGGCGATGGGTTTGACCAACCTTGTCCAGAACAGGGTGTCGAGCTCCCTTCAATGCCAGTGTGCTGCTGATATCGGGCCTGACATAGTCCCTGGTGCTAGCCAGCTGAGCAAATGATGCTATCATGTCAACCAATGCAATCGACTCGCAGACTCGAAAGAGGTGTGGTACATCGTCTTGCAGATCCTTCATCAGTTCCTGAATTACACAGTCACTTCGAAGGACAACCTCGCTGGAGGTATCCTGAAGTCTGAGATTAAGCTTCACCAAGTCAAGGGTTTGACACTCAATCTTGTCCTTCTTTTGTACCACGTTAATCAAGACATCTGGAAGTGGTTGATCTTCATAATCGGCGGCCTGTAAACGCAACCAGTACTTGCGACCATTGTCGTATCGGAGAGTGGCACCAAGCTTCAAGTTTTCTGGCAACTGTTAGCCTCAGAATTGGACATCAACATGCAGACCCACCATTCAGCTCGTCAAGATGCAAGTGAATTTCTTCGGTAAGCTCTTTGTATGTTTGACGTGCAACATCAAGCATTCCATTGATACCAGCTTTGACTGCAAATGTTCTCTGATTGCGTAGATCCAGTGCGGACTTCATATAAGTGACATCTGCTTCAATAGTTTCCCGAATCCTGATGAGGGTAAGGCCTGTGCTTTCTGGACAACATCGTCCTCGAATCTTGACAAGTAGACTAGACATGGCAGGTCCCAGTGCAGT
This sequence comes from Fusarium luffae, assembly GCA_013184325.1. Taxonomy (NCBI): domain Eukaryota; kingdom Fungi; phylum Ascomycota; class Sordariomycetes; order Hypocreales; family Nectriaceae; genus Fusarium; species Fusarium luffae. The sequence goes on from JABCJV010000382.1 coordinate 47,354, forward strand.
GTAGAGTTCTGGGATTGCCTCTAGGAAGCTCTTGATCATCAAAACTTGGTTGATTTGTTCTTCAACCTTTTGAACATTGGCATTTGTGGGTACAATGATCAACTGTTGTTTTCAGTATGAATCCAGAGTGCAATGGCCAACCATACCTTTGTCAAAACTTTCTCGATGTCAAGGAAGAGCTTGAGGGCTGTTGTTGTCAGCAATATCCTTGCCAATACGATCGAGACATACCTTTGCGAATCTCGAGAAACATCTCCTCGTTGGTTGTCAACTCTTCGAGCGCATCATAGCGGGTAAGAATGAACTTGTGAGCATTGGTTGGCGGTTGAAGAATATTGCTTCGAAGTAGTCTAGAGCCCATTGGAGTTGACGTGTGGTTCAACAAGCCGAATAGTGAGTCTTTGGACTTTGAGTTGCGTAGATTCTGCATTATCTCGAGAGATTGGATTGCCGAGATATCAATCAACATGGTGTCTTCGGAAGGTCGATATTGTATTCGAAGCGAGTGTGGCACAAAGTTGATGTTGAACTTCTGGTGGATGTACTTCATCGCCTAGACGGCATCAGTTCCGTGCTGCAAACCGGACAGATACACTTACTGCTGCAAACGAGCTGATGGCATAGAACTTGCCCTGTGTGGCCACTTTCAACGGCTCAATATCACCTTTGGGTGCTAGATTGTGAATATGCTCGATTCCCTCTGACTCCGACCATGCAGAACGTTCCATTGCATCGATCTGAGTATCAGACACGAGATTTTGTATTAGAGAAAACAGGGTACTTGGATTATTTGGGGGGCACGCTGTTGACATGAAGAGTACACGAGAAGGGGAAGACAGTTGAATCTGATGAACCGTCTTTCTGTAGGATTTGTTGTCACAAATCTGAGTGATGATAACTTCACCGATAGAAACATTGACGAATGCTATCCCCACTGAAGGGGCAACTCCTCGAGACTCACTAACTGCACAAACAACATCGTGTGCTTCGCTTTGTCCCAAGATTGAGGATGCTCCTGTATTGCGTGACCTTCTCCCGGAAGAAGTTCCTGGTCTGGACGGGGGACGTGCAGTGGGAGGTCTCGAGACGGTCGTTACAGAGGGTGAATGGCCCGAATAACCACTGCTGATCTGTGGTCTTCTGCTGCGATAACCACTTGATGTCGCGGGGTTTCCAGGAAAGTCTAGGCTACTGTTTCCCTGGAAGTAGCTTGAAGAGGATCGACTGGAAGTTCGAGGCGGGATCGAGCGAGACATGTTGACATTCGTTCACTTCGATGGCTGTAGGGTAGTGTGTAACACAGGTATAACAAGAGGATCGTATTCCACCATCCCCAATACAATTTGCATTGATGACCGTGGAAGAAGAAAATTCTGAAGCATTTCAGAGGCAGAGGCGAGCTCCTTCCCGGGCAACGATGGGCATTTCGGAGGCATCCTGCTCCTTCCTCAACACTGGCCTCAAACTCATGCTGGGTGTGGCAAGGAAGGAACCCCCAACACGAAAACCATGCCAGAAGCAGGCGCCAGACTGAAGCAGATGTTCCAGTACATGAATCATTGTGTGTGGGTCTCTAAGATGCAGAGTCAAAGTTTTCATTATGAGACTTGGTCCCCTCATGGCATTTTCAAGCTTTTGAATGGGACAAATCATCAACACTCTCACCACCACAAATCACAAACATAAAATTTCTACACCAACCAAGTCGGTATAACGTTTTAGGGTATAAAAGTTTAAAGTCTGTGGTATTTAATGTTGAGAAATTTTTGTACATGCAGACTACAAACGTTCTTCACTGACGATCACCGGTATGGAGTTAGAAGGTCAAACCGTGCACCGTTTCATCAACTTCCCAGAGTTGATCACCAAGAGTCCTCATTTCTTAACTTGGGGTTAAATTCAGATATCCGTCCTATTCGTCACAAGTCGCCTCATCGATCTCCTCATTAGCAGCTGCCTGCTTGTCACTAGCTGTGAGGGTATCAGAAACAATCGCGGAAAGTAAAAGTGACGAAATAATTCCGTCATCTTAGGCCTACTCAGACGGGCACTCTATTTTGGCAGTTGCACCCGCAGACATTTCCCAACTGGCAGGTACAAGCCTGTCACTACCGATATTTAACCGCCAGACATCCTCACCTCCCCGCGATTACGTGGCTCACATCTGACACCGGTTAACTCCCAAATCCACACATCGTTGAGATCCGAACGCGTTGATCGCGTCGAACTCATATATATATCCCAATATATCATGTTCGGCATTCTTGAGGCAGTCACAGTACCCCATTCGGGGATCTTCAACAGCTATGAGGAACTTTTCAAGGAACTCAGTGACCGCATGGAAAAGGAGGGTTACAAAATTGTCAAAGCTAGATCCCACCGAGGAAAGGTGGGCGGTGCAGACATCCCAGGAAACGACATAGTACGATGCGATCTCGTTTGCGATCGAGGCGGCCGGCCGTATCGCTGCATGGCGACCAAACACAAGACAACTACCAAGAAGACCGACTGTCCTTGGAAAGCAAAGGCTGTTCATCGAAAGACTATGGGTGGATGGGTTTTGACTATCACCTGCGACCAACACAATCACGAACCAGGCACTCCCGAACCACCGACTCCCGAACCCGAAAGCGAAGACGGAACCAATATTGTTGACGATCTTGAAGCTGATCAAAGCTTGGATGCGGATGGCACACCACTGTTGACTTGGGGAGATGATGCACCTCAGCCTGATGTCGAGACTTCAGCTGCTATTAGGGTTGCAGGTGTCTCCGAGGCAGTTCTTCGTCTGACTGGTGATACCTTTCATCAATTCAAGAGCGAATACCGAAAGATGGCACATCCAGATCGAGTTAGCATCTTGTCAAATCTTCAACTTCGCATCGCCGCCATTTATGCTGTCCAGAATGAGGATTTGCAGAGACAAAAGCGCCAAGAGGCTCAAGACAAGCGACATCGGCAGATTGAAGAGACCAAGCGACAAAATTCTGTTAAGCAACGAGCTAGGCAGCGTCGCCAACAGGTTGAGCAAAATCAGCAGAATCAGCAGCAGCAAATGCACCATATTCAGCAACAGCCTCTACCACAGACGCCCCAAGTTCAACCTCAAGTTCAACCACAAGCTCAATCGCAGGCTCAATCACAGGCTCAAGCGCAAGCCCATGCTCAAGCCCAGGCACAGGCTCAGGCACAAAATCAGATGATGCTGCAGTCACAACTGTATCTTCCGCAGAATTCGCAACCGACACCAATTCCTGTGCCTAATATGGATATGCCACAGTTCCAGCATTACGTCGGTCCCCCTAAGAGGATGCGCGGACGACCATCACAGGGCGGCTAGGAGCAAATTGGATCTTCTCGATCTTCCCCATAGAGGCCAGCCGACATCAGTGTCTGGGCCAAACCAGGAAATGGATCTGTCATTGTACGCCGAATCGGAAAGGACACTAAACAGCAGCGGGCTGAACAAGATTACAATGTATCTTATGTGGAATCCGCATTCAAGACCAATCCCTAGGTGCAAAGTGGATTTGTCGAGAACTTGATCGATTCCCTTGAAAGGATCCGCGGGGGACTATATGACATGGTGATCAGGAGCCAGAGACTCTCAAATTAACTGTACCTGTCTTTTCTGTTATTGACTGATGAGTCAGAGGTTTCGCAAACTGAAAAAAGAAGAATAGGGAGTATGGAGTATGGACGAAGAACATGGTAAATATTGCTACTCTGAGGATGGCATGGCGCTATAAGGAAATGGCGCTAGGAATTGTATTTTAGGTCTTTCGAATTCAACATGACTCTAACGGAAACAAGGGTATGGAACAGTCTGTTATCGAGATAGAATGTCAAGCATTAAGAACCTGTGCAAAAGTATAACCATTCAAGCTGCAGAGACAGGTGACAGAAATTGTCCTCGGTGGCTTGGGCTGCTAAAATAAAGCAGGCCAAGTGCTAGGCGAAGCTCCTGTAAGATGACTAAATCGTTTCGTCCTATCCTTTCAGCAGCCAATTCATCTCACGAAAGACTCCATTATTTTGTCAACGCCACTCAATTCTGCTGCTCCAAGATAAGATTTGGCTGCAGCTTCTCACCGCCAAAATTTTCTAGATTTTGCCAATTGCCCCACTATCCCGCTCTGAATTTCCACTGCGAAAGTACAGCACGACAATATTCACGATGGCGACAATTGTACCTCCCCCGTCCAAGCGACAGAAGAGAGAGGATCTCGAAAGAACTTCAACTCAGCAGGATGTCACGACGTTCGCTACTGGGCCTGCTGGCTCTTTCAAGGCGAGGTTCCTTGATGGGGATGGAAAGCAGATGGCCGATGTGATTGAAGTTCCTCTTGCAGATGCTTCAGAGAAGAATTTGTCGCTGTTATTGAATACGCTGCTTGCGAGGGTATGTTTGAACAAATGCGCTGAGAATTGTCATTGACTTCTTTCAGGAAAAGGAAGAGTTTTTGCCGTACCGATTCCGAATCCATATCCCCGATAGCGAAATCATTGTGGACCAATATCCTACCGATCTTCTTCAGCTTCTTCGTAATCATGGTATCGAGAACCCTTTCGAAACGACCGTTACTCTTAGCGCTGAGCCGCAGGCTGTTTTCAAGGTCCAGCCTGTGACGCGCATGTCTCACAAGATTCCCGGCCATGGTGAAGCTATCCTCGCAGCACAGTTCAATCCTAGAAACAGTAACCGACTCGCAACTGGATCTGGTGATAAGACAGCGCGCATATGGGATACTGAGACTGGTACTCCTAAATACACTCTTTCGGGCCACTCTGGTTGGGTGTTGGCTGTTTCTTGGTCTCCTGATGGTATGCGCCTTGCTACTGGAAGTTATGACAAGACTGTTCGTCTTTGGAACCCTGATACTGGAAAGGCTGTCGGAAACCCTTTGACAGGACACTCAAAATGGATCACAAATATGGTTTGGGAACCTTATCATCTTTGGAGAGATGGTACACCTCGACTTGCCAGTGCTAGCAAGGACGCCACTATTCGCATATGGATCGTCAACTCTGGCAAGACGGAGCATGTTTTGTCTGGACACAAGAGCAGCGTTAGCTGTGTCCGCTGGGGAGGTGAGGGTCTTATTTACAGTGGAAGTCACGACAAGACAGTCAGAGTGTGGAACGCCGAGAAGGGAACCATGGTGCACACTTTGTCAGCTCACGTCCACTGGGTGAACCATCTTGCTCTGTCCACAGATTTCGTTTTGAGAACAGGATTCTACGACCATACTCCTGTGCCTGAGACGGAAGAAGGAAAGCGAGCCAAGGCTAAGGCGAGATTCGAAAAGGCTGCCAGATTCCAGGGTAGAATTGCTGAGCGTTTGGTTACTTGCAGTGATGACTTTACCATGTATCTATGGGATCCTGCGCAAAGCACAAAGCCAGTTAACCGTATGCTGGGTCACCAAAAGCAAGTCAACCACGTCACATTCTCTCCCGACGGAACTCTTATTGCCAGCGCAGGCTGGGATAACCACACCAAGCTCTGGAACGCCAGGTAAGATACCAACCCATACACTTTTAAACTTCTCAACTAACATCACCAGGGACGGCAAATTCATCAACACCCTACGCGGTCACGTCGCTCCTGTATACCAGTGCGCTTTCTCAGCAGACTCCCGCCTTCTAGTCACAGCATCAAAGGATACAACACTCAAGGTCTGGTCGATGGCTACTCACAAACTCTCCAATGATCTGCCAGGTCATGCGGATGAAGTTTACGCAGTGGATTGGGCGCCGGACGGTAAGAGAGTCGGCAGTGGTGGAAAAGACAAGGCTGTCCGGGTTTGGCAAAATTAGAATTTTAAAATGGTGTTGTTTGGTCAAGTCAAGATACCCTACACTGCGCGTTTTCTTTTCGTGACTGGTTTCATGTTCGAGCGTTGAATGAAAGCCATCTGGGACACAGTAAGTGTGCTTATCTTGAGAATGCCACAGAGTGATGCGCGGTATGGAGGGATGCTTCACGGGAGACTTCCGAAACTCACGCAATGCAAGTAGCACACTCTTCTCTGGCAGGCAGATCATGCATGCACGGGAGTTGGCTCTAGACCTGACTGTGATCCAACCTGCATCTGTCTCCACCTACAACCACAATGGGACATTACGCTGATAGGTTCGCTTTTACGAGGGAGGGGCACGGGCAAGGAAGATGGTAGAAGAGATGAAGCTCACGATACGTTGGAAATGTCTAGAAAGTGGTGTTGTGGGGTAAAGTCGCGCCGCTGTCGAAATGTCTGGAAATATCTTTACAACAGAACTTCGAGTCATTCCTTTACAGTCTACATGCATGCTACCCGGACCGGTATTGCTTCAAGTCTTCTAGAAACTGCCCACGAGGTTACCCCGCTGATCGTGAGTGGATGATACGATTTACAACCCTGGGAAGCGTCGGGCTGAAGATATGCCCAAGCTGCGGGGAATAGATTCAGGTCTGTATCAGGCCCAGCTCTAAATCATACTGAGATTATCAGATTGAGTTATTAAAAATGTACTCATCTAGCCAAGAAGAGAATACTTTGCAATCGCCGAACATGTCCTCTTTTAGAATGATCCGTCCGGTTCCGTATGGGCCCCGGTCCTCCGGCCGGCTGTGGACTCAGGTGAAAGCCGAAGAATGGAACCCTGTTGCTGGGGATGTTGCGTGACGGGTTTGGAAAGTTGGAGAAACATTGGAGATGAGACAATCAATCACGGCATTATCAGTGAATATAGCCACTATTCACATGTGATAATTCTGATGTTACTTACTGCCTGAGTCACTGACGGTGATGCGACTGTACGTTTTGAGTGTTCCTTGAGCAATTTCAATGTGACACGGACCGGATATGTTCTTTTACCCCAAACTCAAGATCCCAGCTCATCAGGCACGATTCCCATTCCATGCTCGTTGCCCGAGGCACAGTAAATTCTTTGCGCCTGAATTTTAATGTCAAAATGATCCACCACGGTGAGAACCTGCGGGGTGCGTCTAAGTCGATGAGAGCGTCAAGTGTACCTGATGATCATTTCTGGTAAGAGAATTTAACAAACTTTGGCGGCTTTGATCAACGGTTTTGTTAGTATCAGTAGCTCTAAGGAATGCCGTTGAACAGAGGCACATCATGCTCGTACAATGCATGCACAATACACCGGCTATCGTCATGCCGCTTCCAATCGCGTGGTTCATGCGGCTTTTGTTCAAAGCATCAAAGCACGGAAAGTAGAAACGGCCCGTGTAAGACGGCGTGGTAGTGGTAGACGGGCCGGTGCATCCAGGTAACGACAAGGGTAAGAGTCGAGAACGAGGTATCGAGTTGCTTTTGTATCACTTCGCGTAGACGAGTTAATGATATCTTAGCAGGATCAAGAGAAGAGGGTGTGCTTGGGCTGTTATCATTTTCTTGATCCAAGAATAGCGACGTTTATGGTACAGTAGAAACATGAAGAGAAGATGGGAGGCTTGTGGTATTTTGTACTTGTATGCACGGACTGGAGGAAAGGTCCCGGATGTTCTGATCAAGGTTGTATCTCATCAGGTTGAAAGTGCATGATCGACAAAACAGGGCGTGTTGATTTGAGAGGCCTCTTCAGGTAATTGGGTGCTGTACTGCCCAGCTTCTGTCAATGTTTGGGGTAACTCTGCATTGGAGTGACTGTCAACCGGAGGCATTTATTATTCCCCTCAGATGTAAATCTCCTTCCCCATTGATCAGCGTCTACTCCAAATGCCGGTTGACAATTTCTTCTGCATCGTGATCTATCAGAGACTGTGTATGTAGATGCATGTTGTGCCTTGGTGGTAGGTTGTCAATGCTCCATCTCTCATCATCCATACATCATCCTTGTTTTCTGTCCATTGTCTTCTATTCTGGGGCCAGTGTTTAGCCTACCCGCCTGACAGGCTAGGTATCGTGGGCCTGAAACTCCACTAACAGTTACTGAATCGGTCCATGCTCGATTTCGATGTCTTTTTAAGAAGAATGATTAGAAAATAAAGAAGAGACAGTAAAGAATATGCTATAGAAACAAAAATAAGGTTCTATTCTAATTAACCGAGGATTCTCTGCATCTTTTTCTCTGCTCTTCTATACCGTAACTTGTACCTTGGAAGTTGTTCAATCTTGAATTACCTACACTGACCTACCTACTGGGTCATCACGGACCAAACTCTCCTGTCTCGAGATCCTCAACAACTCATCCCGATTTCTTTTCTCCTAAACTACGTCACGTCTGATCTCGTGTATGTGTATTTTTTCTGTTGACTTCTTGTTTCTGCAATAGACCACTCATCGGCCCTTTATTAGACCAATTGTTCTTCTCTCCACTCGACTCTCTATTTTATCAGGTACCAACCGTTGAGGCTCTAGAGGCTCAAACTAAACTGCCCTTGTCTTGTCTGTCTGTCTATCATTTCACCACGTTCAAACAAGCATTACGTCAGTGTGAGTGCTTTGCTTGTTCCTCCACTTCCATACATTTCATTTATCCATTATCCATCCCATACATATAATCACGGCCCAGACTCTGACAGGCCTCTTTTATAGGTTCCAGGTTTGCATCCCTTTTCGGAAAATACCTCTCTCTCTTTTTTTTTTGTCAATTGCAGACAAAAAAAAAAACATTTAATTGCCCCGGGTCCCCATAAGAGAGCTTGAATCTCGGAGCTATCCAAGCTTTAAACTCAAACCACCTGACGAATCTGACGACTCGGAGATTTTCTCGTTGCAATTATTTATCCTCGAGTGTTTTCCTTGCAAAAACATCTTGTCGCTTCTGCGCGCAATCTTCCCTTTGCGGTACTATTCGCCACTTTCGTCGAATATCTGAGCGCATCTGCGACAAAGAGGCGTTTTGCCTGCGACAAGCTACTTCTCTCAACAAAAACCGACGCCTTTCCGTTATTTGATCCTCTCATTTTCAGCTTTACATCCACATGAAGTCGTCATACGAGATTGCTCAAT